>JBBMKC010235077.1:0-11243 GCA_037834085.1 Bipalium vagum | reverse complement strand
TTTGAAAATATTTAGTTTGATCTTTCGGCTACATCATACTTCTAGATTGATTGCTGTCCATTATATTAAAATTATTTGTCAATATTTTTTTGTAATAGTGCTTCATAAATCTAACTATTTTAGAAATTAAGTGATCGTACGAATACTTTTTGCAGGTACTGTATATATATATATATCATAAAAAAGAAAGAAAAACCAGTCCTTTATTAAACTGAAATATAATATTCATCCAAGCTTGCACAAGTCATCGGAAAAAACAGAAAGAAAGCAAACATGTTGAAGAATTAATCTGATCTTATTTGATGTTTTTATTAATTGGATCGAATTCGAAACAATCTCCAATAAAGCGAAGCTAAAATTTAATTTTATGATGGAATAAATTGGGAAAATCAAAGATATTTTTCACATTTAGATTTATTTTAAAAGAGCAGCAACACTAATCAAAATATTCCTTATTTTTAAATGTTTGTTCGTCTCCTTCTCTACGACGCCCCATACGAAATAGTCCAAAGGATTTAAATCGGGTGAGCTAGGTGGCCATAAGTTTGGAGTGACATGGTCATTTTTGTGTTTTTAATGCTGTATGACAGGGAGCTGAGTCTTGTTGGAACACATAAGACCTTCCGTGGGCAAATTTTTCAATCTATGGCTTCACATATATATGCAGACACTCGATATAAAGAGATACATTAATTTTAAGTCTTCGTGGAAAGAAATGAGGATGCAAATATGACCTTCGTTGCTCACAACACCGAATATCATTAAAGATGATGGAAACTTGATTTGTATAACATTAGGGACTTCAGAAGCTTTGGAGCACAGCAATCAATCATTCCTCCTATTGACCTTTTGATCTTGAGTAAAAAGATTTTCATCAGAAAAGAACCATACCATGTTTGGATGATCAGGATGCTTGATTTTGTTTAAAAGACACTTCGAGCGGATTAAACGATTTTCTTTGCTTTCTGGGGAAACAAAATGTCTTCTTTTCATGACGTAGGACTTGTATTTTAAATCATTGTGTATCGTTCGTCTTATTGTTGACTCAGAAACCGACGTCGATGGGCAATTTCTCTCATTGATGTTCCGGGACTTTCATGAACACATCCTGGACATTTTGAACAAAATTAACATTTCTGACAATATCTGAACGTGAGGAATGTGTTTTTCTTTTAGATATACAGGAAACATTTCTTTCTAACTTTATTGACATACGATCTGGCCACATTAAGAAATTCGGAAATTTCTAAGTCACTTTGTCCGACGGTTAATGCAACAATAACTGCATGCCTTTTCATTTCTTGTGGTAATTCAAAAGTTATCTCTTCCATTTCTATATTAAAAAATAATTATTCAATGTTGTATCAATAAATATTGCAAATCAATTTTAGCGCCACTAAAAAATTATCATGATATATTTTAACAATTTTTGTCCTCAAATTGCTGAATGTAAAATTACAGGTACTTTTCTTCAATTATTTCATTTTTAAGTTGATTAATAATATTTTTATAAATATTTTTTACAATTAAAACTGATGGTTTTTTAATTCAACTCATTTTATCTCGAATTGAATTTCATCTCATAAAAACGTAGTTTGAATTTTTTTTGTATTATAAAAATCTTTTTTCAACTTATTCATTCATTTTTATTTTCTTTGGTTTTTAAAATATTTTTTTAAAACTCATTTATAAGTTTTGTAATTTTTCAAAATTCTTCATTTGATAAAATTCTATTGTAATAGTTCCAAAACCTGTACTTCCTCCAATTGATAAACAACTTAATTTTAAAGATGAATTTATTTCAGTATATTTTAATTGTTTATCAATGTATCAATATATCTTCTAAAACTTTTGTCTCATTCATAAAATTTTTTTATTTTTAACTTGATTTGATCAATCAAAGGATTTGAATTTGATAAATGAAATGAAATGACATTTTTTTCTTCAAACATTTTCTGTTAAATTGTATAAATAAAGCGCAAATGGTCGATTCTCATTAGATTTCATTTCATTTCTTTAACGTTATATAAATATTTTGATATATTCTTTCATCAATAATTCTATCAGTCTCATTTCATATCTTATTTATGTTTCTCTGCAACTAATATTATTGTTAATTCATTTTTAAAGAAACTATAATTTTTTCTTGCAAGAATCCAATTTTATTTAGACGATTTTTAAAATTTCTAAAGCTAAACAATTCCAAAAAGAATACCAAATATTTGGTTTATATTCTGAATTTAATTTTTTATAACATTCAATAGTTTATTAATATTTTAAATTCTGTTTAATTTTATATGTAAGGCTTCTGATAAATCTAAAGCATTGGTTGTTTGCATTATAATAACGAAGAGTTTTATTTCCGTTTTTATTGAAATTTGTTGAGCTGTTGGGCTTAAAGAAAGTTCTAAATAATCACACTTCTTTTTTGTTAAATCTTGAAAATAATTATTTTTATCTAAATTAAATTTGTTCATTTTTTAATAAAATAAAATAGTATAATATATTTTAAAAATCATATTATAATATTTTTACCCCTTGTAAATTTATAAAACATATTTATATTCTCTTTCACGTGATAATTAAATAAATAATCAAAATCTTCTTTTCCATTAAAATGCAAAAACTTTTTCGAATAATTTTGATTTTTATCAGCTTTTGAAAGTCTAAATAAATTAGAAAACTGATTTTCACCTTTAACTCTTTATGGTTAAGTCAAAAACAGATTAAGATAAATACATTACAGAAAATGTATTGCATTTCTCTTATAAAATATATTTTCATAATATTGTTAGTAGTTTTTAAAATGATAAAAATACAAGCCAAAAGAAACTTTTTAGCTTTACTGAAGACAAATGGTATTAATTATGCCAAACGGCGTTTTCCAATTTTCATTTCTGCGTGACAATTTATTTTTAATAATGATGGTATATATTTTTAAAAAAATATTATTTTCTTAATCATTTCAAAAGTAATAAAGTACACATAAAAAGGTCATTTAAAAATCTTAAATTTTTTTCTAAAAAATAAAATGAAGAATGAAATTACAGAGGATAAATAAAAAACCTTTATGGAAATAGGTAAATCAAAATAAGTACATAACTTTTAATAGAGAAAAATATTATTTAAGTAAAAAGATAATTAATGAAATTAACGATCAAGTAGGCGAAACTGAAGAAATGAGCCAAGCTCTTGGAATCACAGCTTCCGAAAAAGAAGGAGTTCTTCCATTATTATCAATTCTTGGAGCTATCTTTGCAGGATCAGAAGCAGCAAAAGAATCTCAAAAAAATATTGCAGAGAAGGAAAAGATAGAACTGAGAAAAAGGAATTGGAAATGAAAGTTGAAAAATTATAAATCTGAAGAAGTAACAACTGTAGCAGGCTCATACTTTGACCCTTATTTTGGAAAAGAATTAAGAAATACAATCTTAAATAGCTGAGTATAAAAGTGTGCAGAAATTGTAAAGAAAGGAATTAAAGAAATTAATACAAAAAATTGTAAAACAAGGACAAGGACTTTGTTTTAACCCTTATGAGAAAAAGTAAAACAATTTTTACAAAAAAAGAGTGAAAATTCTTCTTGATTTTCAAAAGTTAAATCTCTTTTACTTTTTGAATTTTTCTGTAAATATGGAATTAATACAACATTAAATTTTGATTTAATAGATATTGCTGAAGATTTAGAAATTTCTTTAAAAGTGTTAATGAAAGATGATGTTACTGAAAAACACATACACTGTGAAGTACATTTAATTATTTATTATCAAAATAAAAATCAAAAAGGAATTCATTAGGTTGGGTATTACAAAAGTTTTTACTTTGATTCGAATAAAGTTCGAAGAAATAGTGGATAATTTTTTTATTCTTATTATTTACTAGTCCTTGGAAATTTGGAAAAACATGTAAGAGTACAATAAATTTGACTTTCAAAGTGAATAAGATTTAAAATACTGTGGACAATTATCTTAATTTTTTACATAAGCTTTTTAATAATAAAAATTTTGAGGACATTTTAGAGGAGTTAGAGTATGTTTTTAGAGAAGTTAAAAATTAAATATTAAAATGAGTGATAATTTTTTGTTAATATTGCTTGAAATGGAGAATATGTTTATCAAAAAGCTCCAAAGCATTATGATGAAGATGATGAACGTAAAATAAAAGAAGTAAATTTTATTAGAAATGAAAGTGAAAATAAATTTTTAATGTTACTGGAGATTCAATGAAATGAATTTAAAATATGAATATTAAGTCTATAATAAATATTAATGTTCCTTTAAATGATATTGACGTTGTAAATTTTAAATTAATGAAGT
Organism: Bipalium vagum; assembly: GCA_037834085.1. Lineage (NCBI taxonomy): Eukaryota > Metazoa > Platyhelminthes > Tricladida > Geoplanidae > Bipalium > Bipalium vagum. The sequence goes on along the minus strand of JBBMKC010235077.1, from coordinate 6,927 downwards.
AATGTTTTAAACAAGTTAGAATCGATTTATTAAATGAAGTTTGTGTAAATAGAATGGTAAATAGAAAAATGATTCTTTTTTTATTTAAAATTCAAAAACAACTAAAATTATTTGAAGAAGAAAATAAAACATTAACAAAAATAGAAATTATTGAAAAAGAAATTTACGAAATGAATCAAAAGGTAAAAAATTTTAAAAGAAATTGAAAACAATCTAGGATTAGAATATTCTACATTTTTATAATCAATTCTTATTATTTCATAAATTTGTCAAAAATTGGCAAATTGAAATTAAAGATACAGATTCAAAAGATTTTAAAACAACTGAAAATAGTAATAAAAATGTAAATGATGCTATTATATATAAAAGTAACAAAAGAATCACAACAGGTAGAAAAATAAATAAAGAATATTAGGATAAAAAGAGAACATTTTTTTGCTTAGATGAATACATAAACATTGATAAAAAAGTAAAACATTCAAATGGCAATCAGCTTGGAAATCAATAATTCTGAACTGATAAGATTTGAATATTTATATATTAAAGTTGATATCGGGGGGATATTTTACTTGTTCAAGAAAGAAGTTTTCACTTGAAAATCAATTTTCAATCAAAATTGTTGCAGATAAACATACATATGAAGTTAATAGAATTATAATTTTTAGCACAACCAATCATTAACACACTTTTGGGTGGTTTAATAAATTTCAAGTTGATGGAAAAAAATTAGCTGAAGTTAAGGTAAAAAAATACAATGGGACAGATTCGTTATTTTTACAATATTCTAATTCATATCTTTATTAAAATTCAGAAAAGAAATATAATGTTTTTATAAATTGAGTAATAATCACAAATTTGAATTTAAATTTAATAAAGATAAGATAAAAAGTTATTACATAAAAGATTCAGAAATGAAATAGAAATGAAAGCAATTGAAAATTTTATGAAAAAATGTTATGCTAATATGCTCTATGATGCTAAATATTAAAAAGAATTTTTCAAAATTTATAATAAAAAATAGAAGAAAAATTTGAGTACTTAGATGAACAAAAACCAACTACTCCTATTTATCCAACTTTAAAAATAATAAATTTATTAACGCAGATGAAGAACAATTTTATAATCCTTTAATTGACCAACGAAGAAGATGGACGAATTAAATCTGACAACCTGAGGGGATGTAATTGGGGCATAATGTATAATGGGACTATAAATAGTTAAAGATACTAGTTATAGTCAGATAATAAAGAAAATGGGTCCATAATTTTTAAAAAAATTATCAGTATTCAATAATTTTGAATTGTTTGTTTGGCTAAGAAGAAAAGAATTAATTCAATATGAACAAACCTGTGTTGAATGCAAATTCACAATGTCATTTATGTGTGTTAATGTGACATTAAATGGTTATGCATGGAGATGCGACAACAATATCTGTAAAAAATATAAGTCCAGTCTAAGTATTAGAACAGGTTCTTGGATTTCTTGATTTAAAATCAATATAAAAATACTTATACAGGCAATAATTATTAAAATTATTAATATTTTCAAACCGTGCAATGTGATGAAACAAAAATAAATCACAATGTCAAAGCTCAAAGAGGAAAAACACCCATTGTATCAGCTTGAGTTTAAACCACTGTTGACACTTCTTTTAAGCCAGCATAGAAATGTGGTTAAGTTTGGATCAACAATTTATACGGATGAAGCCCGTTCTCACAACGTCTTGGGATAGAAAGATTATGGGTACAAACATAATACGGTTGTGCATAAGTACAATTTTGTTGATCCAGACACTGTCGTCCATATGCAAAATGTAGAAAGCTATTATAAGAAGTTAATAAGAAAAATAAGAGATTGTCAAGGAATAGATGAAGACAAAAGAGAAGATTTTATCAATTATTTCATCTACTTAGACTTGTTCAAAGAAAATTCATTTAATGAAATAATGTTATTTTAAAAAATTAATAAATCCTTGCTTTAATTAATTGGTCATTAATTTATAAAATATAAATATAAATAATATATATAAATTAAATATAAAAGAAATATTTATTTTTCAGTGTTGTGAGATTAAATTGGTTGTATAACGGGGTTGTGATATGTAATTGACCGGGTTTGGGGTTGTCAGATTTAATTCGTCCAAAAAGATTAAAAATTGTATTAACTTGTATCAACTTTAGGAATTGAACTAGTATTTTGTATTCCTATTGGTACTGGAATTCTTGGACCTATAAATGTATTTATTCCTGAAACCATTAACAGAAATAATACTTCTAAAAGAAAAAAGTAATGTCAAGAAATTTGTGAATCTATAGAAGATTCAATTAATAAACTTAATGTTTTTCATGAAAAGCTTTGGAATATAAAACTTTAACTAGTGAAGAAATTGAGCAAGCAAAAATAATTATTAACCAATGAAAAGAATATGTTAAGAAATTTAAGAAAAGTAAAGTACTTGAGAAAATAAACCCGTAAAAACCGAATTGAAAGCAACATTTAAAAAGTATAAAGAGAAAATGAAAAATTGTAAAATATATTTATACTATTTTAAAAAATATGGAAATAAATTCTTTTCAAAATATTTGTGATATTTTAGAAATTGAATATTATAAACGTCAATGAGAAACTTAATTTTATTTTTTAAAAAATGGAAGGAATGAAAATGTTAATCATACTAAAAAGAATTGAAGATTTCAAATGTAATTACTGGGGAAAACAAATTTGAAATTAATCAATTAGATAAATGGAAAGAAGAGAGAGGACTACAGCAAGATTGAACATATTTTCATAAACACCATTTATTGTAAAAAGTAAAAATTTTGATATTTCTTTTAATTTCGCATTCCTTTAAAACTTGATTCTAATTTGAACAATGAATAAGCGTTCGTTTATTTTCTACTTTAAATCCAGTTTTTAATATTAATTAAAACAATAATCAAATAAACAACAGATAGTAAAAATAAATTAAACAAAATTACTTAAAAATAACAGCAGGTGCATATAGTATTGAAGAAATGTCTAATTTTATAGAAGATGAATTTAAATATGATAACACTTTTGAACCTTAAAAGAGAAGTATTACATAAAAATTAAACCAAAACAAATTTCTCTAAATTTTATAATGAAAATATTAGAAGAATGTGCAGTTCAATTTCCAGTAGAAAAATTAAAAAATCTTAATTAATTAACAAATCTTTTATGATATCATAGAAAATACATTTTTGAAGAAGAGATATAATTGAGATACCAAATTTTCCAATTTATTATCTTTTTATTACAAGAAATATTTCTGAAATAAAATTTTAAATAATTGATTTTAAAAAATTGTTTTATTTTTCAGCTAAACCAAGTATGAGTTAAAAATATTAAAAATTTTTTATAAAAAATAGATGATAAAATAAATCATTCTTCTAATTTAATTCAATGTTTCGAATGATAATTATTGGTCCTCGTGGTTCTGATAAAATAGAATTATTATAAAAATTGTTATTAACTCCAGATTTAATTGATTACAACAATTTTTTTATTTTTTCGAAAAATGAATTGCTTCAGCAGCATTTAAATATATTACAATTATTTTGAATTAGGTCTCTCTAAAGAAGAAATCTTAAAGCAAAACGAAAAATAAAATTAATGAAAATAAAGATTATGAGTTTATGGGAAAGACTATAAAAGTTATATTATCTGATAGAGCAAATGGAATTGAACAACTAGATAAATTGGATAGAGCTAAAACATTTAATTAGTCTTGGTGATGTCATAAATGAAAAAATCAACATATAATGAAAATTTATTTTACAAGAGGAAATCATAATAAATGTTCAGTAATTTATGTAAGTAAATAATTTTTTAATTTACCTTTAAAAAGTATTAGAAATAATGCAAATGTCTTAACATTATATAAACTTTCAAAATCTGATAGAATTTATATTTATTCAGAAACATTAGTTTATTTTATTGAGAAAGAAAAATTCGATTATTTTATTGAGTTTCATATGAATAAAAAAATATTTTTTTTATAAATTTAATAAACAAAAAAATTTTACCAAGTGATTTGAGGAATGAAATTTGTCACTTACAAAATTATTCTAAATATTTTTAGGTGTTTTATAACTTTTAATCCACTAATTTCTTTCTATAAAATGGAAATTCTTATTTATATATGTTTTGAATTTTGATAATTTAGAAACTTATAAAATTAATTAAAATTTTTGAAGTTTTTTTATTTTTAACATTCTCAATTTTTTACAAAAAATAAGTGAATTGATTTTAGACAAAAATTATTATCATCAAGATTTAACAACAAAAATGTGAATATTTAGAAATATCTTTTAATCCAATAACGATTACAAATTTTAATAAAAATAAAAATTTATCTTTTAAACTATTGCAAGCCGCAAATGCCTTAAATTTATCAGAAGTAGCTTTTGTTTTAGAAATTAATATAACAGAAATAAAAAATAGATTTTTCTCTAATTTATTTTCTAATACTACTTTAAAATTAAGATCAACAGAAGTTGAAAAAATTGAATATTAAGGCCCCTCAACGTCTATAAATAATTTTGTAATAATTGATAAAGTGGGTACTGGATAAAATTTAAGAAGATTAGGGTAACGACAATAAAGGATTTAAAAAAGATAAAGTTTATACTTAAATAGCAAATTAACAGGTGAATTCTCATTAAAATTAATTTTTAGATTTTTACAATTTACAATCGAGTTATTTATAATTTGCAGGAAGAAATTACATTTACAAGAAGAATAAATCTTGATACAAAAAATATTTTATGAACTAAAGGGAGATCCAAAAATAAAGTTACTTGATTTAAAATTGTTAATACCTGAATTACAATTAAATCCTGAAAGTGTCACAAAATTTATAAGTAGAATTGATGATGGAAAAATATAAATATCAATTTTTTTATCAAGATAATGTGAATAAAGAACTGAAACATTACAATTATACAATATACCAAATAAAGGTATTTATATAGTTATTGAATTTAAAGAAATATAATTTGATTTTACGAAAAATAATAGTTTGTTGATTCAAGGTAAAATAAAATTTTTAAGAATACAAGTTAAAAATTCTTATTATTCTTTAAATTCTATCCAATTTGAAAAAGGAAAAATAATAGAACTTTTTCAATTTATGTATTATTGATTATAAAAGCATGTAAATATTTTAATAATAACCTTGAACTAAGTTTATTAGAATTTCAAAAATTATATATTAAAAGAGAAACCAGAAAATTTGTTTAAATGGTCAGTTGCTACTTTAAATATATATCTAGTTATATTCTTGTGTTGTCATTTTAAACAATAATAGAAGATCAAAGCAATAATAATCTACTTCATTATATCCGATTACTTAAACAAACTTTTCAAACAAGGACCTCACCTTTTTAAAAACTAAATTATTTACTTTATAAAAATTTACCAAAGAGTTAATAGAATAAGATAATAAAGAAGACTGTGGACAATCAATTTTCATAGGATTGTTGCATTCGTTAAGAGCAATAATAAAATAGCAGATTACAAAGACATGGACAAATTATTACAGATAGCTAGAAGGGTAGAGACGAATATCAAAGGAAGTTGGAGCTAATCGAAGAGATAGCACTAGATCTAGAACTGAAAGTAAGAGTGATAATCATGATCAGGTAGCAAAGAAATGTTTTACTTGTCAAAGAACGGGCATTTACCTGAAGAATGCCGACCGGTGAAAACAGATTTTAGTTCAGGAAGAGATAGAGATCAGAAGAAAATGCAAAATTTCGTATGTAGGAATTGTAATGAACTTGGACATTTTGCTAGGATTGTAAAATAAAGATTTGTAAGCATTGTAATTAAAGAGGACATTTGGAAGAAACATGTGGGGAAAAAGAAAAACACACCATCGATGATGGAAATGTACCACAGAGTTGTAGGTAATGACTGTAGGATAAATAGGAATAATATCAAGCGGATAATCAGCAATCCAGAGCTAGTAGAGCCCATGATTTTACCAGACAAGAGTATTTGCAGGATGATGGGAAAATTTATATACAGTTACAAATGTGCAGTAGTAAATGTCCACTTAAGGAGAGCCGAAGATGCACAAATGAACTACCAGTTATTTGGAAAAACGAGGATCGATATGTAGCACCAGGCAAGAGAAGTATGCTGGAAAAAGAAACGAAACCAAAGGTTTTGGAGTGTGGATCGGCCATGTCGCCAATATAAAAGATAACACAAGATGTATGGATAACTCTACCAGATGGAAAAGAGAAAAGCAAGGTGGAGAATCCTGAGTTTGTGAAAAATGAAAGTGGACTGACGTTTGAGGTCTTGGATGAACTGGCATCAGGCGAAATATACACTATGCAGGGTATCGAAGAAGCTCGAAGAAATATGATGTTTCCCGAAAGGAGAGAAAGAGTATTAACCAATCTAGTGGATGCTGTAATGCAGGGAAACGGTGGGTCAGCAGATAAGCGAAATTGCAAGGTATTGTCGTGTCCTGACCATTTATGGCTGAGCCTGGGTTAACATCAAATCATTTGAGAAGCATTCATACCCGTTTCTAAAATAGAAATAAATAGAAATAATAATTGAAATAATTTGTCTAAGAAAAATGACAAGTCTGATCGATTTTTCATAGATCAATCATGAATTGTGATTGTGTCACAAAGACCCAAAGATAAGTTCCAAGAATGGTTTTCAAATAAAGTCTCTTGAGATGTGCTACAGCTGCAACATTATTTCGACTGACAGTCCTTCCCGAGCTTGGAAAATAAATCAAGTATGAGTTACAATAATTAAATTAAATTCTTTATCTTTTTTCTTAATACTATTTTTTTTATTACATTTATTATTATTATTATTATTATTATTATTATTATTATTATTATTATTATTATTATTTTTATTATTATTTTTATTATT
>JBBMKC010235066.1:0-11244 GCA_037834085.1 Bipalium vagum | reverse complement strand
AAATAAATTTAAATTTAAATTAAATAGATTAAAACAGTTAAATAAAACATTTTCTTTATTTTTGGTAATAAATTCTATATGGCTAACACTTTTGAGCATGAGTATATTATATCAATTTATTCAATAATTTAATAAAAAATTCAATTTTAGATAGAAAAACATTAATTTAAAATCAATCTCATCGAGTATTTCAAAAAATATTAAAATCGCTAAATTGACTTGTCCTTTAAATTGATAATCATTAATTGAAAACATAATCATTGTTTAAAAAAATTGATTTTTATCAAACATAAGCATCTATTAAAAATATTTTCAATGAATGAATATTTAATTAAAAATTTAATATAAAATTTAATTCCCTTACGAAAGGATAAAAAACATTTCAATCAAATACGAATTGTGGAAAATTTTTTTGGATTTTTCCAAACAAAAATACTTCACGTAAATAAAAAGCTATCAAGAAATAATTAAGAGAAAAATAATTTAAATTCCCTCATGAAAATAGAAACCTCTCTTTGGAATATCGAAATTTTCTTAAGTTTATAAATTGATTTACAAATTCATTTATTAATCATTTCATTCTCTATATTGTATAGGGAAAAAAATTCTTGGAGAATTATTAATTCTTATTCCCTACTATTATTCATTAGGTCACTTGATAAATCTTTTCTATTTTTAGAAATTTATAATAATATATGTTATATAAATAATATAGCGTGAATCTTGCAAAGTCAGTAAAATAGTATTTCTTTCTAATGTCTGTCATCTTTTTTCTGTACGGTTATTAAAAAAATCTCCCAAAAAATAAAATAAGTTAAAATTATTTTTTTATCGAGAATAAAATTAATGTTTCAAAAAATATAAATAAATCAATTTTAATTAATTTTAATAACATTATTTAGAATCAATAAAACCTTAATATTTTTTAAACATGTACATTTCTTTAATATTGAGAATGTATTAAATAATCGAAAAAGATAGTCATAGTAGTGATTACATTGCAGAATCTCTTGGCATTTGTCAACAAACTGTGTTGAAACATTTGGAAAAGCTCGGTTACAAAAAGTAGCTCGATATAAAGAATCAAGGTCAAGGTTAACTCCAAGAAAGTTAATGATGTCCGTATGATGGGATTGGAAAGGAATCGTGTATTATGTGCTCCTAGAATCTGGCGAAACAGTTGATTCCGCATTCTATTGTGCGCAATTAACAAGGTTAAATCAATCATTTCAGAAAAAAGCTGCCAGAATTGGTCAACAGAAAATGCGTTGTGTTCCATCATGACAACCCAAGACCACATACATATCTCATGGCTCAGTAAAAATTGTGAGAACTTGGTTGGGAAGTTATGATGCACTCACCGATGATGTCCCGACCTGGAATCATTGGACTACCATTTGTTCCCGCTCTCTAAAGAACTCTCTTAATGGTGTTACATTGGCTGCAAAAGAAGACTATGAAAAATACATGGTGTAGTTTTTCAATCAGAAATCTCCGAAATTTTAGTGATGGAATTATGGTTTTATTAGATAAATGAAGAAAGGTTATAGAACAAAAAAAACATATTTGATTTAATAAAGTTCATTTAGTAAGTGTAAAAAATTGTTTTTTTTATTTAAAAAACGACGGAAACTATAGTCACCAAATATTTAACTTCCAACTACATTCAAGAAAATTATGATGTATATTTTAATATATTTATTTATTTAAATTAATTATCAAAAATTAAATTAATTACTAAATTTAATTCTGATTTAAACAAAAAAAATCTCAAATTTTATTTGACTGTTGAAATAATGACAAATTATGAATAAAATCAAATCGAAAGCTGGCTGACTATCACGAGTGACTCATCATTCATGACTCAACTTATCAGTAAATTTAGAAGCACTAATTTCTTGATATTTAATTTTAATATTTTTTGGTACTTAAAGCATGTCCAAAGGCACAAATTAAAAATAGATAAATCAAACCACAAGATAGAAAAAAGAAACAAAGCTCATTCAGAAACAATCGAATCAATTTTTTGTTTTATCTATATCTTGAATTTTCGACAATGTGAATGTACCTCCGGTAGACGGTGGCACTTCAAAAGAGACTGGTGATAATTATTTTTCTTAACCACAAACATAAAACCTGTAATGGCAATTATTCTCAACAAAATTTTCACAGACAATTTTCCTTTAGAAATGTTTCTGATGATCTAATTCCCTTTAAACATAAATTAACAAATTTTCAGAAACCAGGCTTTCATGATTTAATAAATCTCCTATAATAATTTTACCTTGTGGATAAATTCATTTCTCTCATTTTTAGTTTTTTCTCTTGAAATATTAATTTAACTCTGCGAAGACTTTGTTTTTGTCTCCAATCTTCATCGAGAAAGTCCATTTTGAAATGTTATTTATTAATACAGATACCAAATTGACATTAATTAATAATAATTGAAGAAAATTGTCAACTCATTTGTATTTCAGTTGACCAACAGAATAGAAAACCGTCTCCGAATTCACATTAACAAATTGGAAGGTGATTTCCCTATCTTCTTCCTTAATCTAAGCATTAACCAATTTTTTAAAGTTGTTTTAAACATGTCAGAAATTTACAATATTGATTTACCATCTTATAAAATTGAAAGTGTTTTTAATGTTTATCATAAAACGTATTACTTTTATTATTTTTATTATCTTTATTATTATTATTATTTATTATATTACCAAAAGACGAATAAAACAGATTATGTTCCCTTACGGGTGCACAGCATAACTTCAGTCTCTTGATTTATTAATAGTAATAAATAAACCCTTTAAAAAATATTAATTAAAGAAAACCTTAATCATCCATTGAATCCATTTTGTTAATTAATTACTGGTTTCATTTATTTAATTACTAATGATTCGCATATTTTTCTCTCTTCATCATTATCAAAGTTGTTCATTACTACACTAAACTCATTTAATGACATAATTGACATATTTATTTCCTTGTATTTCTTTGCAATTAACAGTATGATCCAACACTTTACTTGTACTACTTGTTTGAAGATTTTCACTGATTCGTGTCTTTTAATATAAATAACCACATCCATGATATTGAAATTTATACACGATATTAGCTTGCATTGGTTTTGAAGTCACTGTTTTGATTTTTAAAAAATTCTTCGTTTTTGCAGTTATTTTTAGGCCCTGATCATTTATTACTGTAATATTTTACTTTTATAAATCTTGAATCCCTCTGAATAAGGAATTTTAATAACTTTCTTATATTCATTTTTCTCATTTTCTTTCTGCACATTGCATTCTTGATTTTTCATAAATTTATTTACGGTATCTTCTATCATTTTCTCAATTTTCCAATTTGGATACGCATTATTTTGTAATCTTCTTTTAAGTTCATTCAATTCAATAACAATCTGCTTATAACCTGATGTTAAGAACCAAAGTCGGTGTATCCGAAATTTAAAATATCCTCTACCTTTACTACATTCTTTATTTAAGGCTACATATCCATTTCTTTTATCAGATTTTGTAATTATAATACTTTTAAAAAAATTTCAAAATCTGCTCTTCTTTTCTTCCCATATATTTATTCTTTTTTAAATATGCTTCTGTTGCTTGCTTTAAAATATTGATCTTGTCATTAGTTACACAACCCTTAATTTCCACATTGTTCAATATTGTGTCTTTACAAAATTTTCTATTTTAGGTTTTAATTTCACTAGATTGATTGTTGCCTTTATTTCATAATTTGGTCCATATTTAAGCAATTTTCAGTTTCTCTTTTGATAATTGAATGTTTAAGAAATTAATGAATGTGTTTTCTACATTAAATTCATTATAACCCTTTTCTTTCATTAGATCTTTTAATTTCTTTAGATTTTTTGATCTGACTTCTTTTATTTTGTATTTCGATTCTTCAATGATACAACTAACAAATAATCTGACCGAATTTTCACCATTTAATTTGAACAAATCTTGCCTGATATTGAATAACTTGCACATGATCATTTTCCTTTCTTTTCTCAGTGCTTCTATTCTGCTGTTCAATGATTTCTTGTGAACTTCCAAACGATATTCAGGTGTTAATAAATCTGATATTTTCAATTTACTAATGGATTTTGGTGTTATTTTCGAAATCGACATTTAATTAGAAAATCTAAGTGTAAATTGTGTTTTTTTCCAATTTTAAATAATTCTTTCTGTATTCCAAATAAATGTTCACATTGTTATCATTTATTAATTTTAATCTAGTGAACAATAATTTTTTATTTTTCAAGTATACGCTTTATAAAATATATATTTATGAAGATCATCCTATGATGTAGCTTGAAGAAAAGCTTCGAGAAACAAAGCTAATTTTGTTTGAATTTTAAAACATTTAATTTAAAATTTGTGTTTTGGACAATTTACTTTTATTTGTTTATTTGATTTGGTTTACTTTTAATTTTTATATTTGTTATAATTTTTACATTTCAGATACCAGTGACAATCATTTATATTTTGGAGATCTAATAATTTTTTTTGGATTATTCTTTAAATGAATATAAATACTTGTTTAATTAAATTAAGTAAAAATGAATTAGAATTTTCATTATAAAGTACGTAGTTAAAAGAGACGTAACTAAATGGTATAAATTAAATAGTTAATGTAACAAGCTCATTAAATAACAAAGCTTGTGATAAAGATATTACTTATATTAAATAAGGCCTTTTGAAGTCAGAATAATAATAAAATATTAATTAATTAATTAGAATTTGCTTAATAATAAATTTAATTCAATCAAATATGACGAAATATGAAATTTGAAAATGTGGATTTCTTAAATAAGTTGCCATAACAATCATATCTTGAATTTTAAAATAATTATAGTGACTTGAAATAAGCAACTAAATACCTGATAATAAATAGCAAACCATTTTCTCTTAAGTAAACTGAATCGGTTGGAGTTCCAATAAAGATACTAACGATTATGTTATTGTACTAAATAAGATATTTATATATTGATTAAAGAATGATACAACTTGTTGACCAAATTTAAAACACAGTGACAATTTTGTTCAAAAAACATGGTCAAAAATATTTTTTTTATTAGCCGCAATATCAAAATGAGATATTTTTATATACCTTTGATTTTTTTTAAACGTGCCAAAATCTTATAACGTTTATTTAATAAAAATAATTTTTAGTTTTTTCTTCAGGATACGGTAGATCTGCATGGATCTTTGTCAGATGAGCTCTTCACTTTTTCTTGTCTTCATTAGTTTCTATTTCTTCAACTAAATCATTATCATCTAAACATAAGATTGGATCACAAAAGTGGTCTTGTGGTTTTTCGAAACCTTCACCACTATTAATTCTTGATGCAATATTATGACGTTTTTTTAATTTTTGTAACCATCCATTTGATGCCTTAAATACCTGTTCTGAATTATCAGCAATTTCAACAAAAACGGTAATGTCTGAGTATATTTTTAATGCTTTTGTTTGTAATATAGCATCGTTATAAATCCCTCCACTCATTTCGACCATATCAATCCATTCCTTTAATCTGCAATCAATTTCTTTAAATTTAATATTTTTTGGAATGGATTTCAATTTATCATTGAATTAAAAGATTTCTCTAATTTTCTTTTCATTATCTAAATAATTCTTTATTGATCTTCTATTAATTTTCTTCGAAAATTTGAGTGAAAATATTTCCGCCACTCTAGTATGCTTTATACTAGACTTTTTCTTACAATATTCTAATATTTCTATTTTTATCTTTTAAAGATATGCTTTTGTTTTTCATTATTACAGTAAAAAATAAATTTATTAAAATTTAGAAATAAATAAATTTATACTCAAGCCCAATAATAAAATTTAAATTTCGATATTATTAAAACCAATATTTGAAAATGTGATATAAAAAATTGGAGAAAATTAGAAGTGGTAAAAATTAGAATAAACCATTAAAATGTGTATGATTTTTTATTTATAGGAAAAAATTAGAGGTGGTAAATCGTAGAGGGTAGACTGTACTTATTTTAGCCTATTCAAATTTTAAATATTTAATAAATTCGATTAAAAGAATTTTTTAAAAATTAATAAAGTTATTTTTAAATTTATCGATTATTATTCAAAATAATGATTAATCGATTTTGTAACCAAATACTGTTTAAATGACTTAAAATTTACCATTATTTAAAATGGTTATTATCGTATTATTTTACAATATATTATTAATGATAAGAAAAATTTAGAATTGAAATCTGATCACTTTTCTTGTCTTTTCTGCATCATTTTTGCAAAGAAAAGCAATTGAAATAAAATAGATCGAAACTACACAAAATATTTTATGAATTTTATATTGAATTTTTTTAAAAAAACACTGAAATTATAAATCAGATTCTAATGATAATTTAACTGGTAATCTTAAATTTTGGAAATGTCAGTCCCTTTTAAAATATCATACATTTCACTTTCTCAATTAAAACAAAAATATTTTTGAAATGATTATAAATAAGGGTTATAATAAGAAAACTTAGCAAAATAATTATTTTAAAAATTAATCAATTAATTCTCCATCCATTAATACATAAATATGAGTTTGAACTTGTTTTTCTTCAACAATTAATAAATTAAAATTAATTAACTTAATGTATAAGAAAGTAGATGATCTTTTCTTTTAAAAAACGGAGATCAAATGAACGATATATACATTGTTATCAATTGTCTTTAATTTGGATTAATATTTCTTTTACATTACAAGAAAGCCTCGGGATTAAATTATATTGATTAATTTAAACTGAGGATTACACATTCCAATCAATTAACAAATAAATCAGGTCGATAACCTTAGTCTATTATCAGTCATATGACGTTTGATATCCAACAATAAAAGGCCTAAATATTTATTAATTAAATGATTTCTACGTTTCGATTGTTCAATGTTTAGAGGTTCAAACAAAGACCTGTGATAAAAAGGCATGATAATTATCATAAAATATATGTTAACTATATTTCTCGAATAATATTTTGAATTTTGATAATAATAATATTAATTATTAATATCATTAATTAATACTAATGACAACATTTAAGGCCGGAGATAAGTAATTGAAAAGGCTCATAACCGCAGTTTAAAAATATTATCAATGACATTTTTTGCTTCTAAAAAAAGTTTTGGATTTTCTAATTAATTTTGTTGTTATATCATTGTAATTAAGTTCACAGCTCTGAAACATTTTTTGTAGAACTCTTCTTAAAGAATTCAGTATTTAATTATTTTAATTATTTAATTTACATTTTTTAATTAAATTTTATTATCAGGTTGCCAGACATGAAGTGATAGATTTTAATTTTATTATTTTAAAGATTTGGTAATCAATAAATTTGCTTTGATAATAATTGTTTTAATAATCAAACTGAAACGCCAATTTCACTTTTCCATATTATTCTCAAAGTAAACAGTTCAATTTTTTGACACTTTCTAGGACATTGTTGAACAATATATTCATTATACAGTTTTGTGAATTCATCGTTCATCATAATGCATCAGAAGCAACTAGAAATATAAATTTCGCGTGGAATAATGGCCCTGTAAACGACAGATCAATACAAAGATATTTTCAGAAACTTTAACTTCAGTATTGAAATTGATGACCGTGGAACAAATCATAAGTAACAATTATTGGAAACCTGTATTGCCCGTATCTTTAAAGGATTGGTAAAGTAAAAAAATCTCGATAACAAGGATACCACACCAATTAAATGATAATCAAGAAAGTATGAGATTCGAAATTTGTTCTTTAATTATTAGGTATTGAAATGATCCACTTTTGTATTTTAACCTGTGACGAGAAATCGGTCTAATATGAGAACGGACGAAGATCAACACAATAGTTGGATGAGGATGATAAACGGAAACATGTGACCAAGCAAACATACACTAAAAGAAGACTATGATCATTATTCTGTGGTCTGTAATTGGATTAAGTCACTATAACTTAACAGATTGTGAATCTATCACAGCTCAGTTTTATTTCAACGAATTTGAAGTAGTACACCAGAAAAATGCTTGAAAATCAACCAGCACTTGTTAATAGAAAGAGATCTATTTTTTTTCCAAAATAATACAAGACCACGTTTTGAGATTACCAGCACAAAACTTATATGAATTAAACTACGAAGCTTTACTTCATCCACCTAGTCATTAGATAATGATTCGTTCAAACATATGGATACATTTCTAACCAATAAGATTTTTGGGAATCGAGGTGTCGTTCAATATTTCATTCTTCAGTTTTTTGAGTCCAGAAAAATTCAGAAATTGTATTGATAACAGCTGAAAATACTTTGATGAATAAGATTTGATCCATAACTGTTTCTGATTTATTGTAGTTATATTGTATAAACCGTTATTTCATGCGGGATAACCTGATAATTATTTGCAATTTATTTCTCTTTGAAGTTATCTTTATGAATCTTTCAAATGCACTGTGTTCAGAGATTCCTTATCAATTGATAATATTACTCTTGATTTGACAGTGACCTCTAATTGGTTTAAAACAAATACATAAATTATAATATTATTATAAACAAATAAGATTTTATTTTTAAAAAATTATATTCAAATAAAAATAATCATTTTATTGTTTGAATTTCGAGAAAAAAGAAATTTTCCCTTCAAACTACAACAAAGAATAATTAATTCAGAACTGAAATACAAATCGGAAATTCTAGTGTATAAATAATTTATTTGCATGAAAAGAGATTATTCTCAAAGGAAATTTATCTTGACAAGAAGAATTCAGGAATGCTATAAAAACCTGTCACATTAGGAAAGCGGAAAATGTTAAATTTTGACATTTTTTGAATTGTCTTTGAATAGTTTTCTTTAATAATGAGGACAAATTTTCACTAGCATGGAACTTCCCGTTTAGAATTTATTATTCTCTTTCGATTTAGTGACAAACTTTATAATCGATTATTAAAACAGACATTGAAGCGCTGATAAATTCCGTAGTCGAAGATGTTATTATTAGTGACCCTATTCCCGAGTTGGACACTCAAAAATGATCAAATTCTCATTATTATTTTATTGTCTAATTAATAAACCAGATTTCTGTCTACAGTTGAGCCATTTTTAAATATTGTTAATATTTGATTTAATTCCGTGTTAAGTTTAGCCCTATGTTACATCACAAACACTAACACAATAACTCTTAATTATAATAAAGGATATAACAAAAATGCAAATGTTATTTTGTTTTATAACACTGGTTTCAAACTCAACCCTTAGATTTTCTTAAAAGTAAAAAATTTTGCAAGATAGAAACTTGTAGAATCCTTTTGGAAACACTAAAGCCTTTCACTTAATTAACGTCAGAACACATACTGATGCATGAAAAACAGAAACAAAAACACTAAAATAAAGAATTGATCCTTGAATAAAGAGTTTTTCAACTAATTTACTTAAATTAATAAAATCAATACTTTATCTAATCGGTAAAGCTGGAAATAATTATTGATTTATCTATAATCCTTACTTTAAGTCTTGTTGGTTTTATAGTTGCGCTGCTTTCATTATTTTTTATTTAAATTAATAAATTATCTGATTTCGATAGCAAAACTTTCTCAAAAAACATTTATTTGAGTTCCAGTGATATCATGACCCAAAACCTATGTTTTGAATATATTCATTTTGATTGGCTGAATTTCTTTATCACTTTCCCCACTAATTTTGCTTTATCTTCTCAAATTATTTAATTTTATCCAGTTGTACACCTGTGGATACGTTTTCTGTTATGATTTCTTTTTTAAAAATTTTATCATGGTATAGAGATGATATTTTTTCAAAATTTTATAATAATTTTTCTTACTTAATTTTTGATTAATTAGTAATCGCTGCTACTAATTTTGTTTTATTTATTTTTATTTTTAGTAACTTAATTATTTAGTATTTATTAATTAATTTTTTATCTTTTTATTAATTTTCTCATATAAAATTATTATTATAACTAGTTTAATATTAACTTCTTATGGAAAATTAATTTATTATTATAATTATTGTTTGAGTAAGATTTTTAACATCTTACCAGTTTAATGTCAAGTTTGTAATTATATAATAATAAAATTAGAGCACTACACTAGTCCGACTAAAATTAAAAAATGAAGGTTAAGTCGATACAGTTTTTTAAGTTGTTTTTCGAAATTTTTTTATTATTTTAAGCATAAAACTAAAGAATTCCTTGCTGAAATTCCAAAATATTATAATATCTATTTTATTTTTATATTCTTGAATATAATTCCAGTCTTTTTAGAGAGATATTATTTTTGAAGATCATTTATTCAGCAAAATCCTTATTTTGAACAAAACGTTTTGTATTTTCAGTTTTAATTCATAATACACAGTTTTTTCCATTTTAATCCGAACTACATAAAAACTCTAAATACATTTTTCAGCCTCTTATCAAAAAAGTTATTTTTATTCATTGGTATTTATTTAAACAAAATGAATAAGAATAAAGTCTAAAATTAAAAGAAATATTTTTAAATCAGAATTAAAAGTTATATTATTATTTCTATTTCCGAATTATTAAATTCCCCTTTCTATATTGAACAGAAATAATTTAATTATTCAAATAACCGAAGAACAAGCAGCTTTCCTTGATTTTTAATTCTTTATTATTTCCATTCTATTTTAAAACATTCACTTTCAAAATAATTTTAGTTTTACAATCCTTATATATATATATATATATATTGTTATTGTTTTATAATAATAATAATTATCATTATTTTTTATTATTATTATTGTTATAATTAATAATAGTAATATTAATATTTTTTACAAATATTTTTATTTAAAGTAACTCCAAGTATTAACCAGGAGTTTTATTTACATTAAACAATTTAATTTTTAATTATTTTATTTACAAGTATTTATGTATATTCTGGAAATATTTTAATTCTTACTTTAAAGACTTAAACCCATATTAAAACCGTATTTTGACTGACTATTTATTTCATATTAAATAATTCCAAAAAACCGTTTTATTCATATCCATATAATAATGGAGTCAAAATCATTATTTGGTTTAATATTAAAAATAATGAATTAAGTAAATAAATTGTAAACAACGAAAATTAATAAAATTATTTTTATTTAACAGTTATATCAATGTGATATTAGGTTGTCCCATATGAAATGTCCGATTACAAAACGAATTTTTTAAACTATTATAATTCATATAATATTTA
>JBBMKC010235055.1:0-11244 GCA_037834085.1 Bipalium vagum | reverse complement strand
TTATTATTATTATTATTATTATTATTATTATTATACAAGGCTTATTTTATTTTTAACAATTTTCCCTTTTTTAAATCCTAAGTTTTTTTGTATGGACAAGTGTTTTTGGATTACTCTGACTACACCTAGTTGTCTTTAGATCTTAACCTTATTTAATCAGATCTTCTTCAAAACAAAAAATCTTTTATAATTTAGAAAAATTAAAATATTTATTTCATGAATCTGTACTCTATATACGTTTCAATCACTGAAAGCGTAACACGTATAGTGACTCGTCTGACCATAATACTTTTTTCCAATCTGCTACACTCAAAATTAGATTTTCTTTTGTCCATGCCAAACGTCTTTGCTGATTATTAACATAGGCAAAAGGTTTTCTCACTTGAAAATGCGAATAATAGTCAGCTTCATGTAATCTGTTACGGACGGAAACAATGTTTTGATCATCACCAATGGTTGTTTTTCTTTTCCTTCTACTGCCAACCTTGCGTTTGTAATTTGAAGTATCTTTGAAATCTTTCAAAAACTTATCAATTTACGACTGAGCTTTCCCAATTTTCTTTTCCTGACAATTTTAAATCTGAATTAGCCCCAGTCTGTCCATTTTGAAAATCCATTAGCTTCACCATTTTATCTGTATTCATAATCTGGACTATTTGAAATTATTCAACATTTTAATTTACAAAAAAGCTTAGCTAAACAAATACTTACATAATTTAATCGATTAAATTCTATGTTAAAATACTTATTATATAAAATTAAATTAAGAATAAAACTAAAAAGAAAATTACAATGATTATTGGTTTGTTCGAAAATCACTTCTCATTTTTTTAGTTAACAGTTTTATCAGTAATAAATATTTTAATCAGTCCTTTTTGTTCCACGACCTTCTGCCTTCTATCAGATAATTTGAATACCCAATCTTTAAAAAGGCTTAAGTGCTTTAAATTAAGATTTATAGAAAGGTATAAAAAAGCGAAAAAACTTTTCGTGACAACTCAAATATACATATAAAAAATATATATATGTATGTAAAATAAAATGATCGGATTTTTTTGTGCGCATTGCATATCTTTATACTTAAAAGTTCACAAATCCTATATGATATAAAGTGATTGTCTGATAAACGGGATGATGATGGTGCTGATGATGGTCTGCCTGTTGCTAGAGGTATTTGTGGTCCATTTGAAAAATAGAGCTTATTATATCAAGATTGAAGTCATAAAAATTTGTATATTTATTTGTTATCTGATGGTGTGAAACATGACCTTTACTGCTGTGGTCTTTTACAGTAAAGTTTAAAAAGTATATGGCAGTTTGCCACCATCATCAGTCATATAAAACATTAATATGAAATTTGTTTATTCATGACCAGTGGTAATAATCCTAGTGCTTTTAGCTCCAACTGGATCAACAGTATGATGACATGGCAAATCAAAAGTTATCGGAACCTCATCCATATGTCCCAAATGCTTAACATTTATTTTATTTAAATGCTGCTCACAGGACTTTATGAATTTAAACAGAGCTCTTAAATATTGATCTTAAAATTTGTAGCTTTGCAAAAAATTTATCAATCTTGGATTTAGATAAGCCTATCTTAAAAAGTTAGTTTTTTTGTGAAAAAATTAGTTGCGGCTAATCTATGGTTGCGGTTTATATGAGGGATTATACGGTAAATACGTTAGAAATGCAAAAACTGCTGACGTCTGTTTGTGTACTTCGGGAAAACATTTACAAAGTTAAAATTGGTTTTTGACAGACAGAAAAGATAAAATTAATCAACGAGAGTTCTGAAGAAAGTGTCTTTGTAGACATACTAATCATCATAATTTCTCAAACATGACATAATTTTGTATTATATTAGTATATGTTGTTTAAGTTTTTCAAATTGTGCCTGCATTGATAGAAGTAGTTTCGAAAGCTGCAAATATCAAGTTTCCCATGCAATATTTGTTATGTACTGTAAATAAAATGACAAAGGTGAGAAAAGAATTTTTCAAACACTTAATATTTATTACGAACGTATTATTTGTTACTCGAGGAACTTCTTTTTAATAAAACTGTGCATGAACATCTTCTGTAAGATTTTTAAAAATTTGTGATTTTTGTACGTTGTGATTGATTATTGTCGACCACAACATGTTTAAGTTTGGTAGTTAATTCATTGACATTTTGAAATTGAGGACCGTGGCATTTTTTGGTAAAAAAATGATCAATTGTCAATTTACGATTTCTATTATTTCTTTGAAAATATTTTATTATTCGGTCAGCTTGATCTTGATAAAAATTAACGCTCATGTCTTCTAAAAATTAAGATGTTTTACATAAAATTGAAGCTTACTTAATCTTCTGTTGGAATATAAAAATATCCAATCAATAATTTAATAATTGTTGAAATTATAGTTGTTTAAAGTATGCGCTACTACTTTTGAAACACACTATAATATTAAATATAAAAATATAAATTAAGCTCAACTATACTGAGCAACACATTTCTTAGCACACTAAGAATTTTCTTTACAAATTCATGATTAATACATAGAATGAAATAAAATAAATTTAATTATAATAAATAAAGTAATTATTTTATTATTATCAGTATTTATTTAAATATTAAATGTTTTTTAAATAATATTTGGATCTTCAGCTTTTAGTGAAATTAGTAAACGACACATTTTTAGCACACCTTAAAATTTTTAAAGTATTAACGATTTTAACTTATTTATTTATACTGATTTATAGGTAATAGGTAGTTTATTTTATTTTTACAAATAATTGTGATATCCTTGGATATGAAAAATATTGCAATGAAGTTGAAGGAAGATGATGAAAACGTTATGATGAAAATGGCACGATTTTAGGAATTTCTAGATAATTTAGTTATCTACAAATATGTAGTACAGAAGAAAAAGCGAGGAAACAACAGAAAAATAAGTAAAGCAGATGCATTATCCATCAAAAGAGAAATTACTAAGTTAATGAATAAACAGGAAAAAATTAATTCACCCAAGATGAAGAAATGTTATGGGTTGACTGTATCAACAAAGACAATACAGAGACATTTGGAATTAGCCAATATGAAATACACAAGAGGTTATCACGAAATCTTGCTGTCAAGGAAACATAAGGAACAAAGAACGAAATAATGTATTTCGTCTAATCATATATGGGAAAATACTTTATTCACAGACGAAAAGAGGTTTACCCTTGATGGACCAGATTGTTTGATGACGTATGTTTCAAAACATCTAAATATGCACTTCACTATCGAAAATGCCAAGGAGGTGGAATCATGGGTTGGCTAATGATCCTTCCTAACGAACCTCTGTCTTTCCGTATTATAACTGGTAAATTTAAGTCTGCCGATTACATTACGCTTTTGAAGAATTTTGTTCTGCCGGTAATGAGAGTTAATGTAAAGAATGGTTTTTACTTTCTGTAAGACAATTGCACAGTACACAATGTAAAGGTTGCCAAAGATTACCTGAAATCAAGTAAGATATCAACAATTACGTAGCCATCGTGTAGTCCAGATCTAAATATAGTTGAAGATGTCTGGAAAAAAATTTTCCTTATGGTTTATGATGGACCCCAGTTTTTTAACAGAGCTGACTTAGAAAAAAAAGGATGTTATATATCTTATCAACCGTACCAAAATACATAAAAAGAATTATATGCGTCAATAAGATTGAGGCTATGCAAGGTTCTAAATAATCATGGAAATTTGTAAAATTGTTAAGTATTTGTGTGTATAGGTAAAGTGTGCTAAAAATTGGATCGATTTTTAAATTGAAAATAATCTAAAAATTCAAATATTATTAAAATAAAAATTAATATTTATCTAAGTAGAGAAAGATTATTAAAATTGTTACTATATTTATTACAATTACATCAATTTTATTTCATTCTTTACAAAAATCACGATTCTATAGCGAAATTTCTTACTGTCCTAAAAATGTGTCGCTCAGAATATATTTGTTATGAAAATGTCAAGAATAATTAAAACAATTTTGTAGCAAAAATTTTATTTCCTTCCGAATCTCAGTGAAGATGGTGGAGGAAGGCCCTTGGTCCGATTCCTTTGAAGAGCATTCCAGTCTCTCAAGTAATAATAAAATTTCCTATAGTTATGTTCATTTTACCATTCTAAATAATAATATAAAATAATCTTAATTTTCAGTTATTATTATTTATGCTAAGAAATTTATAACCAAAAAATTGATTACGATTCCGTGCGTTCCTCTTTATGCCTTTTACAAATAATCAAAAATTCACGAGTTAAAAGCGAAATTGTAAAAATTGGATTTTGATAAATTGGAGGTTAATAAAGCACAAGCACCATTATACATTAAAATTGATTTATTATGATTCAAATGCCAACCTCTTTTCTCCAAATTGCTTGTCCCAGTTACCATCCAAGAACAACAAATCAATACCATCATTGACCAAATTAAAGCAATCATTTGACCGTTTCACTGTCCAAATCTTAAAAGTAATGAAGACAAAATATAAATATTTTAACTGTTTCGTATTTATATACTAAAAATAGTTCAAAATTTTCCAATAGTGTTAAACAATTAAAACAATGTTTAGAACTCAAAATGAAACCACTTAAATTCAAGCAACCCCTCTACGTTTTTGAATCATGTCTTCTTATTTTAAGTATCTCTATAATTTACTTAACTTTGTTGAAGATGTCAAAGGCACCGTGCCGTTTAATAAGTCACTATACAACTTTAAAGTCATATATCGATTAAAAATATCAATAATTTTCAGGTAACTTTTTACATTTGTATTAAAGAATATTTAAGTTTGTTTTAATTCATCAATTTAAGCATCAACACCACGACTCTTTCAAATGTAATAAGAATTCGGATTGACAGCTATTCACAAAATCGGAATCAACAGCTCAGATTCAAAGGGGTTTGAAAGTTGAAAGATTCAACGAGACTTTCAACCGGATTGACAATTAATGCAATTTACAAGCGCTTTATTGGAACTGGATTCCTTTGTTATTAGGTTGTACCAAAAGTTTTCATGATTCTGATAGTTTAATTTTCTTTTATCTAAATAATCATTTCAGCAGCAATTCTTAAATTTTGATTTAATTATTGATATTTTACTGTTAAAAGATATTTGCAAGTTTTGTTTAAATAAACACATCAACGCATTTATTTGAATTTATACTTATAGTAAAATAAATAGAGAAAAAATGTAAATCGAGGTTTGACCCGTCATTCTTAAAAAAGGGGATTTACTATTATTGTCACTACAAGAAATATTTGTGATATTGAAGCAGAAGATATCATTGCCTATAGAACAGTCTCAGATTGGTTCAAAAACTTTAAAACAGACTAATTGTCTTGAAGATACGTACTGTCAACTAAGACCTTCAGCAATAAATGTAAGGGTTTGTCAAGAAATATTAATTGATCACCAACATGTCTCAACACCAGATTTATCTACGAATACTTTGTGCCACCTTTTAGTTTAAAATGATTTATGAACAAAAACTACTATAAACAGTTGGAGCTCGATTTTGGTTGTCTTTATGAAAGGTAGAACATGGAAATGATTATATAAATCGGTTTTAAAAGTTCTCAATCGTCCTTTATACATTAAGAACTTACCTTAAATCATGTAATATTAAAAAAAACATAAAAATTAATTATAATCTTATAATTAATAATAGGATTTTAATTAATTAATAATAAGTTTTATATAATTATAATGCTAATAATAATAATGATTAATATATAATAATAATAAAAAAATATTATTAAAATAATAATATAATATTAAAACAATAATAATAATAAAACAATAATAATAAAACAATAATAATAATAAAATAATAATAATAATAATAAAAGAATGGAAAGTCGAAAAATGAGATTTGAAACTAAATAAAAATAAAATATTTTTAATAAATGATGTCAAATTTATTTTTCCATACAATTTATTATTTAAATATTAATTAAAAATACACACCACTGCACGACTTGAATGAACGAAAACGACGATTCCGTTCTTTTTTTTAAATATAATAAAATAAAATATTGATAAAATTTAATAAAAATCATACCAAAAGAAATAATTGAAATAAATGCTCATTCTCAATTTTTTATCGTTTTTATCATATTATTTCCCTATTTCAATTGGACAACCAATGTAATATTACTTTAATATACAAACCAAAATATGAAAATGAATATGAAATGAGTCTTAAAAGACACAAGTAACAATATTAACAATTAAGTTTGGTAAGAAATTCGAGGATTTCACTATTTTTTGTTTTAATCAATGAAAAATACGATAGTAATATTAATCAATACTTCGAAATTATTCAATACTGTTTCATTTAGTAGGCCGATCAAAACGTTTCCGGCAGCAGTATGAACAATGAATAATAAAAAGACATGTTGGAATATGTCAGGAATTGTTGAATAATCCATTCAATGACAGATTTTGGAAGATCATTATAACTTGTGATGAAAAGTTGATTTTTTGGTAAATAGCAATCAAAAGAAGCAGTGGGTTAAGTGCGGTTAAGAACCAATGCGCAGGACCTACATTCTACATAAAGATGGTTGAAAAAACTAAGAGTTATTGATTAAAAGCTCACCACAAATAAGCTTTCGTGATTAACCAAGTAATTTATGTCTGGGAAGCCAATCAACATCACCAAAACGTGAGATCACGCCAGATGGAAAATTTTCGTGTAATAATGTAATTGTTTTCCTATTTGTATGGGATCTGGCACCATCTTGCTAAAAGTAAATATTCTCCACATTAAAATCATTCAGATAAGGCTTAAGGAATGTTTCTATCATGCGTCGATATCTCTCTCCCGTTACTGTAACTGTTTTACCTGCAGCATTTTCGAAAAGTATGAAACCAATTACACCTGTTGCTCATATTTCACACCATACAGTAACTTTTGGCGAATGTAATGCCTCTTCCTTCAAAACAGGATTGCTTTGTTGCCAAAATTCGACAAATTTTTTATTAAAAACACCTTCACACAAGTGAAAATGACTTTCATCAGTCATAATGATTTTTTTCGAAAAATGAGGATCCGAGATTGATCTTTCTAACAACCAATTACAATAATTCAGGCTACTTTGACGGTCTGATTCTTTAAGCTTCTGAACTACGGTAAGCTTAAAGGCTTTTATATGCAAATCTTAATGCATTATCCGAGACAAACTGAATTTTGATAGTTTTAATTCCTGTGCTGATTGATGTGCATTTATTGTCTTCAATGCTTTCTCGTGTACTTGCAATATTTTCAGTTATATGCGCAGATCGAAGATGTCCAGATTTTGGTCTATCTCATGCCGAACCAAATGCTTCAAAAGCATTAACCAGACTGTAAATTGTTGGTTTTGATGGACATTTGTTTTTCCCAAATTTTGAATTTAATTTTTAATGGTTACTAAAATTGAATTACCGCTTTGATAAAATATTTTTGCAATTTCTGCCCGTTGTTGCATATTATAACGAACCATATTTAATTTTCAAATGTTTAGCTAGAATAATGTTAAATATTAATTTATCTAAACAAAAACTGCTTAGTATTTAATATGTTAAAAGTAGTAAAGCTTCTTTTGGAAGACACTGTACAATATCTTGAAAATGTAGTTATAAAGGGTGTTCATAAAGGAATCTTACAAAAATGAAAGTTTATTATAATTATGAAATGAATAAATTAAATAATTTATTTACATAGAAAATTGTACAGGGTATTGTATAAAATTTGTAGCACATTAATCATTATCAATACATTTCAAGATTGGAACCATTTGTTACGCGTAGTGTGTCAAGCCGGTATTCAATATCCGCCCAGATGTTTTGCCACATTTCCGGAGTGACTGTTGCAATATATCCGTAATTCTACTTTTCAAATGTTCCAAATTTTTTATTTTGATTGAATACAAGCGATCTTTTACATCAACCCAGTAGGATTAAATCTGGTGATTGTGGTGGCCCGAATTGAAAGACTCCAGTGTGGCAGCGCATCATCTTTTTGTAGAATGAAAGCGTAATTTCCTTGGAGATTTTTGACGATATTTTGTTGGATCATGGCAAGGTAACTTGCAGTTGTTATGGTTTTCTCCACAAAGAAAGGACCTGTAATTTGATTATGAGAAAGGACACACCACACATTTAATTTTGGAGTACCTCTTTCATGTTCTGAAGTAACATGTGGATTCTGAAAAATCAATTCTTTTGCAATTAAAATATTAAAAGATCCAATTTTTATTTTTGTACGATTCTTTTATGGACACTCTGTACTTTATTTTGATTCGATTGATTACGACTTTATTCTATTGCCGATACAGTACTACATGTTTAAAAAGTTTATCCCTTTTGAACTGGAAATCAAGTTTGAATATTGGGCTTCAGAGTTATTGATTATTCCCATTATCGTTTTCAGTATTGCTTGTCTGATTGGATGTTGTAACTGTGATTGTAAATATATATTTTAGTGTTTGTTCGTAACATCAACCTTAACTTACGATTTAGCAATTCAGGATTGAGTTTATTATAGGTTTCAAAAAGTTTATATTGGTGTCAGAGAAGCTTTTTTCTTTGTGTTAATCTATTTATTACGGAACCGTAAGACAGAAAGATATACATAAATCTTTTGGAGTCAGATTTACATAATTTTAAAATCAAACGCAAACTCGCATCCAACCAGGTTAACGTTTTTATCGTAGAAAATTTACTTCCGCATCGTTTCTCACGATTTCCTGACAAACGCCTAAATCGAGAATTAAATTAGTTAAAGTAGACAATCACATAAACTTCCATGATTGGTAATTTTCGGAAGGGGATTTTCACTTATAAACTTTCAAATGGAATCCTTATATTGAAATTCCATTACACTTTGATGAATTGACTGGATACTTACATTAATACAATTTTGTTCAATAAAATCAAGACCAAATAAAAATAAGGAACCAGTACCAGCAGGAATGAAAATAACATTACCCTTTCATTCACATTTTCAAGCCTTTATTGGTATCGATTTTCTAGTTGATTATGGTAGACCTTGATAATTAAATGGGAATAAATGAGTACATTTTCAATAATTTTTAAACTGAATCAATAACTTTAGATCACACCCCTGTAAGAATGACTTAGACATTAAATAATCATTTTAATAAGTGTCAGAGAAAAATTATAAATACATTTATGAATAGATCTCCACATTACTTTAAGTTTTTTAATAAATCAATGTTCAAAAAATTATTAAATAATTTTAATTATATTATATATAAATAATCAATAACATTTTGTTCATTAAATTCTAATTAATTTAAAATTAAATTCTAATTAATTTAAAATTAAATTCTAATTTTAAAAATTCAATAATAATTTAAATGTTAATAAAGATCACATACAAAAACAAAATAGTTTTATTTAAGCATTAAAGGATTTCGCTCGACCACCTTGGACAAGAGAGGTCGCCTTGTCTCATTAATGTCAGACATATTGATTTCCTTAACTTTATCTGACAATTCTGAATCGATGTCAGGAGTAGAATCTGACCGTCCATGAATAAATACTGTCTTTTCTAAATCAAACACAACTTTTCTGTTGTCATTTGTTTTCAGCCCATCATCGGGTGTAACAATATCACCTGAAGTCTTAAGAATTGTTTTGATTTTATCCTCTTCTTTACTTAGATGACTAAAAGAGACATTGTGAATCTTTTTGTGAAGTATACTTTTATTTGAAGGAGAATTGAATTCTTTTTGAAACTTTCCCGATAGCCTGTCAAAAGTTTCTAAAATATTTTGTTTTGGAATAATTGGAAAGTTATTTATATCCATTTTCTTCAACTTCCTATTTTTCAACCATTCAGCCTCCTTTTCCTCATCGTATTCTTCTATTATTTCAGTTGGCGAAATGTCGGAGAAATTTTTCTTTAAAATATCGATGGTATTCAGCTCAGATTCCAGAACTTCTTTCTGCATTTGCAATTCCTTGATTTTCTGCTCTTTATCCTCAAAATCACTACGAATAACCAAATCGATGTCCGAATTGATTTTTTCAATTTGAAATTGTTTGGAACGGATAACCTTATCAAAGTCTAGTTTTAACTTTGTGTGATTAGACATTTTTAAAAAAATATTTTAAAGTTAATATTTAAACAAACACAAATAAAAAATTTTAGATTTTAAGGAAAACAAATGGAATATTCCAAAAATTGTATCGCATAAAATTTGTATTGAAATTATTATTTTATTAAATGGAGAATAAAATCTCTTTCAGTGACTAGTTTTGGGGAACATTTTTTAAGAAATCAAAAATTATAGAAAACCTAAACGAAAAGCATCAAATGAAAGATTGTTTAGAAAAGAATAAAAAATTCCAAAACAAATCAATTAGTCGAGTAAAAAGGTCAAAAATGTGAATCTACTGAAAACTCTATTACAAAAAATTAGTGTTTAAATTTTATATTCCATTTCTTAATTTATTGAATCGAACACTTCAGATATATCGGTTTTATATAATTTTAAACAAATGATTTTTAAAAGTTCACAATTTATATAAAGACTAAGCAAATAATCTAAAATTAGTTTTTTCACCTGAATGATAAATTTCCAAAACAAATCCAGTCACCAGACAGTTCATTTTAAGTAAAACGCAGAAATAAAGGATAATTGTAGAAGTAAATATTCGATTGATAATGTTTGGTTTGTAAAGGAACGAGCACGATTAATGATCATGCTGATAATGTGCAACCTGTGAATTCATGCTGGCTTAATATGATGGTTATGGATCTCATCTCCAGTATTGATCTTAGTGTTTTTGTTAAACTTATTATTTGCTAATGATTCTTAAATATCACCAACATTATTATCATTTAAAAGTTCGGATCATGTTTTGTAGTTTCCCCCTGGGGTGAAATTATAGTTGATGATTATTTAATGGGGTAAAATGAAATATATGGTCAATTATTATGCAATAAGCAGTAAATGATATTATTATGTAATCCGGCTAAATTTATATATACAATCTGATACATTAAATTGTCAATATGTTAAGATCCTAAGTTGATGGACAAAAAGATGTTGGAGCGTACTCGTATCTTAGGTCTCAACGGTTGAAGGTTGCTTGAGGTAGTGTTCGATTAATTAAACAAACTAAAAAAACGATTTTTAGTTTAATACTTTTATTTAAACTTAATATCAAAATTATTATTATAATTACAATGAGTGATAACAA
>JBBMKC010235044.1:0-11244 GCA_037834085.1 Bipalium vagum | reverse complement strand
ATAATAATAATAATAATAATAATAATAATAATAATAATAATAATAATAATCGGTTGCAAATGTGCCTAATCATGATAAACACATCATTAACGCACATCAATTCAAAACCAAGGCTAATACCATGTATCAGTGCCTATGTGGGATGATCCTAAATAGAAACATGTTTTCCATCATTTGGAATCACACAAGGATGCACCCGATAACAATTAATTAATATAATATATTTAATAATCCCAATGCTCTTCTCAACCGTTCTCTTTTCTATATTGCTCAACCAAATCTACCTTCTACAATACACAGCGTATTGGTCAAATCTTTCACCTCGTTTTTGCTATCATATTGTTGCTTCAAAACATATCCGAATTTTTAAAGAACTCCATAACACCTATCAGTTTAGGAGTGACACTTTCAAACACCATGAATTTTACTATTTTTATAGCTTGCACAACACTGACCTCTACGTCTATTGACCCTCGTGCCTCTAAATATTTTTCGTTTGCACACCTCAGTTTTTCACCATACTTTTGAATCTTAACATCTGTCAGTTTCTGGGCAATCTTCGTACTCATTACATTAATTCCTGCCCCAGTATCCAATAGAATATCCAATTCCAAATCCTGCACTCTGACTTTCACACTTGGGAGTCCATGCATTCTGTAATACGATTTAACTGTCTCTTCACTTTCTTCAATCGCATTCACTTGATTACAATGTTCAATCTCAAATTTCTTCTTTAAAGATCTGTAAACTTTCTCTGTCGTTCGCGTCACTCCTATCTTAGTCTCAATCTTTTGGGAATAATCTTTTTCTATTTCTATTATATGGCTCCCACTACCTCCCCTACTAGTGAGCCTTGTCTTTTTGGTACACTGATGCATTCTCAAATTCTTCTCTCATTCAATCTCCTTCCGATACGACATCAATATTTTCATTAACCGCATTAATTCTTTTATTTCCACTCATCTCATGATTACTTTCGTAAAGATTCTTGTATCTTCTCTGACCTCTATTCAGATTTGTGTAGCACTCTAAAGCTTGTTGACCATTTCTTCCACACCCTTGACATTTATAAATTGTACAATTCCACCGTATGTGTCCTGCTTTTCCACATCCAAAACATGTATGAATTCTCTTCTCTGGACAGTCTTGGCTTATATGACCGACTTTTTTACACGTTCAACATTCTATTTGTCTTCTTGTTGGGCCATCGTTTGCCAATCTTGCAAAAAGTCTAGTAACTATTATTACATCCATATAAGTTCATATAAAACATGTTTTATAGCCTTTTATGTCTTAATTTCTATTTTTGGACAACTTTTTAAATTTTGTGGTCCAAAATAGAAGTTGAACTGTATATTAAATCCAAAATTAAAATATTAATACCCTTCTTCAATCAAAACAATGGAAGATTGTTTAAAAAATTACTTTAAATAAATAATACAGATTTTAAAAACTTTCCATTCATCTAAATAAAACTATAAAGTAAATAAGAAAATTTAAACATACAGTAGTGGCCAATAAATTAAGGCCATTTTTAAAAAATAAAGTATAAAGATATATAAAATTCAGAGCAAGTAATATAGTATTTAGAAGGATAACCCTTATTGTCAAGTACTTCCTAGGCATACTTTCAACCAAGTATTTATGGAGCCTTAGTATTTCAGGCTACTCAGGTGATAGGTGTTTGGGATAAGGAACATTCCTTAGAAGATTATTTCCTCCAATATGCTGTGAGCAGCGGATATTATTATAGATTATTTCTTCAACTGTGGTCTGTTCAGAGGCCATTTTATCATTTTTGTTCTCGTCCCTTGAGCCTTGGGATGTCAAACTACTCGTGACATATATTGACCTCGGTATAAAATTATCTTGAGCCTTGATAATTTTAGGTGTATAAATTATTAGGATAAAAATAAAAAAATCAAGAATATTGTTTAAAAGGTTAGTTTCAATTTGATAGGTGAATTTATATAGAAATGAAAGTGATACTTAATATAGTATATATTGTCATATTAAAGAAATATAATTTAGTTATTAAGAGTTATTAAAGCTTAGTAAATTAATTTTAGTATTACTTAATATAGTATATATAATGATAATAAAGATATAAGTTACTGCTAAATAGTCAGGTCATCCCCCTTATCCTACATGTTGTAGGTAGATATAATATGATTGCGCGATAACAGACGCAATCATATCGGTTGATAACCTATAAATGTCCGTCTCCTTGAAACCAAGTCGACGGAGTATGTTATCATTCTCTGGATCCGAGGAGCCAAGGCACCCAAGATTAATCGTTCAAATATCGATTTTGCAGTGCCATTTGTTGACCAAGTTCCTTATATTTCTTCTGGTTTTTCTTTCTACCTTCAGAAAAATTCGAGCATTCGTCATATGGCACTTTTAGGTCCATGAGACTAATAATTTTCTTGTCCTTGGATCTGACAATTAAGTCTGGTCGTAGCGTAATTTGCACCTCATGTGGACATACGTCCATATCTACGTCCAATCCCGAGTCCTTTAGAAAGTTAAACAACAGCGTTAACACGTTCAGTCACACATTCATCTGTGAACATAACTTGATGCCACAATTCAGCTGGTTTGTCCTTCAATTCTTAGCAGAATTTAATTCTTCCAGCTATTTGAGCTTTTGTCAATAGTGATTTTTTGCTGGACTTTTTGCTAATATACAAAAATCGTTCACCAGTCATCGACGTACAGATCGTGCATTTATGTAAATGCCTCTTTCCTTTGCCAGCTGGCTAATTCTTTCAGACGACGTCATAGGACGTGCCGTAACTATGGTATTTCAGAAAACGATCATCACGGGCACTTGTTTAGCGAGGACGTTGACAATTCTTTCTATTAGTATTTTTCATCAGACATGCTTTCAATGCATTTTGTACGAGATATGTGTAGTTTTTTACCAATAGCACGCTGAGAATATCTTTCAGATTTCAGAGCTCCAATCTGACCTTTTTTGAAATCACATATATCTTGTTTATAACCCATAATCTAAAAAGCAAAACGAGTAAATATAAATTCACTAACTCTTCATTAATTCGATATATTATCAATATCACTTAAGCATAATCAATATTTATATGTATAATATTTTGACTAAGTTGTCAATTATACGTAAAACAATATTTTGTATGTGGCCTTAATTTAATGGCTACTGCTGTAATATTTAAGCCTAAAAGAAACTAAACCTTAAAAATAAAGACTTTTTAATAAAATATTGATAACCTCTTTTTAATACCAATTGAATACCAATAGGTGTATTCAATTATAAGTGTATTATAAAAAGAGTGTTGATTTTTTTAACGATATCCATGATTAGACCGCAATTAAATGAAAGTAAAATGTTATCCAGAAATGATTCTGTGGAAGAGAAGTAGGAACAGAAACATAATAATGGCATTAGTAGATTTGGATCAAGAGGCGTATAATGCACTTCCTCGGTGTTGGAGCAGGAATTTCCAAGAACTACAAGAAATAAAGATAGATTCATGGATTTTTAGTCAAGTAATGAAGTTGACAGGTACTCCAAGGATGCTCGAAAGAATAGAAAAGGAGCACATACGAGAATTTGGTTTTCGGCATGCAAAGATCAGATCTGTGATCCAGAGGTGTGGATCAACGACTAAAAAAAATCAAATTAAAAATGGTTGGATGGACGTAAACAGAATTGGAGTTTCATTTTTATTCGAAAGTTCTGACAGTCAAAGAAAGAGAATCTTGGGTAATGGGTTGGGAGTGGATTCTTGTGATTTTGTGGAACACGTATCATTACGATGATGAATTTAAAAGGCAGTGGAATTTTTATCGACGAAAACAATCAAAATTTAGACAAAGACCAAAAAAAGGAGATCAACGGAAAGAATGAAAAAAGAATTTTAACCAGAGAGGGTTTACGATATGCAAACGATTCTTTATTAACTATGATACTAATAATGATCATGATGTTTTTAAATATGATGAATAGAACAAACGCATTGGTAGCATTTGGCTTCACTTATCAAAAATGGTGGAAATTTATTCTCTCGTAGACCTTGAAGAAAGTACCGAGGCATATACAACAAATTTAACGATTTGAGATATGGAATATCATATTTATGAGTAAAACAGAGTTCAGAAGACCAAGTGTGAAGAAATGTATTGTTAAAAATACGACCTTAGGATATTACTGTGGCATTCACAGTAGAACAGAGTTATAGAAGCATCTCTGGCAACATTTCCTGTGATTGTAAATTCGGAAAACTGCGAATCAGTCTTTGTAATGGGTAAACTAAAAATTTCTGCCGGCTTGGTAATTGTTGCGAAATTGGATGTAAGAACGGGTCAAGCTATTACAGAGGGACGAACTTTAAGATCGGACGGTACACGCATCGGTGGAGAAAAATACACAGGGGCGAAAAATATTTCTAATACCAATGATCCCACTGATGGAGGAGGCCAATGGATACAATAACTTCAAGCTGATTATTGGTAAAATTTTCGGTGCAACTATTTAAAACAATGAGATGACTTTATTCCGGGCTCGGTCATTTTTCATAAAAATGTTATCCAAAAAACATCTAAAAAAGTGCTACCTCTCTCTAAAGAGTAGTATGGATACATTATTCATAAAATTGTGAATAACTATAAAAAAAATTAATATAATAATAATAATAATATAAATAATAATAATAATAATAATAATAATAATAATAATAATAATAATAATAATAAATAAATAAATAAATAATAATAATAAAAAGAATAAATAATATTTAAATTAATCAATATTAAAAGACAAAAACAATAACTTAATAAAGAAACAATATAATTTTAACAAAATCAATAATACAAAAAAAAACTTTACAGTAATAGAAAAAGTTTGTGACGAAATTCGAAAGAAAAGATTCAAAATACCCCATGCAAATTCAGAACAGAACATCATTTGATTTTCATTCAAATACAAATCAGAGATGAGAGAAAATCGAAATGATAAGGAACATTTCTTTATGAAGCACCAAAAGCAAGAAAATCTTTGGGTCTTCTAAATAAAATCAAGATCATTTGGATGTCAGTTGAAAAAAAATTTCCTTGACTGACCCGGCTCTCTTTTACAAAATGGACACAGAACAATTCTGTTGCCGCAAATGTCACACAATGTATGACCACATTCCAAAGCCAAAGAGATTTCTTTATCCAAACAGATCCCACAAATATTATTCTCATTTACTACAATAATCTTTTCCTTGTCTATAGCCTTTTCAATAACCTTTGGAGTATTCTTTTGGAAAAACTTTTCTATTTCATTCCTTTTTTTTTGATTGGAGCAAAATTCAATTGCCTTCTTTCCTTCCGATGTTTTGTGGTAAATGTTTCCTTCTTTTAATATTATGGTTCTGACTGCATTCAGAAACGCGGACTGTCGATCTTCCTGAACTAAATTTAATAACATATTTCTTCCCAAAATACTTACATCGTCGTCGTCGTTCGATATTTTCTCAAACAACTGAGTCAGAGCTGTACAACCCTTTTTGTCTTCATTGTCCAGATGATCGGTTTCGTATATGCAATCTTGTAAAAACTCCATCACTTCAAATTCTATGGCCACTTGCAGAGGAGTCTGGTTCTCCTTATTTCTCAAATTAATATACTTTTCCATATTGTTCTTTGATTCCATGATTCTTTTACAGAAATAGACTTTGTCCTCACCTTTCAACAATCTTGTCAGAAGAGTTTCTCCATTTGGGAAACACAGAGGACTGTTTATTTCAATATTCATCAAGCATCTAAACGGTTCTTTAGCACCAAATTGGGCCAAGTGATACAAACAAGATTCTATCACGATTTGTTGCACTCTGTCATTGGCCAACATAATTAACGACTTTAATAAATGTGGACAATCATCCCGAATGGCTATTCTTATGATATCTGGAGTAATACATGACTGAAGCTGATCAGCAGGAAAACCATCCAAAACTTTTTGACAAAAACAGAAATAGCTCTTTTCCAAAGCAATTTTTAATAAGTTTTCGTCAATCTCCATTGACTGGTGTCCTTTCTCTGACAGAAAAGCAATCAATAATCTGAAAATATTCGTAATCAATACTCAATAACAAATTCTCAATAATATTGGAAATTTAATCGAAAATTGACACACCTTTCAGAGTTAAAGTTCACAGCCATTTCAAAAAGAGACACTGTCCCCTGGAAACGTCTTCTCAGATCGCATCCAGATTTGACAAATAGTTCTACGATATCAATAACTTTTGCGTCATTCTAAAACGAACGAAATGAATTATGACCGAAACAAAAATAATTATTGAAAACTTCGATAAATTTTCGCTGATCCAAAGTGGAGAGAAACTCGAACAAAGGAGTCCTTCCTTGATTATTCTCGGAATCCAATACTCCTCCAGCTTCTATCAAAGTGTTACAGAGTTCTTTTTCAAAAAGTTTCACTGCGAAATGAAGCAAGGAATTACGTTCGGCGTCTGAACTGTTGGAAATATTTTTATCCAATTGATTAATGAAGCAGGGGTAGATTGTGCTATTCTTTTTCAAACATAGCGTTAAACAATTCTCTTTCTTCGTCAGGGGAAAGTGATCTGTCACAAAGAAAAATTGATATAAATGTATTTTTTGGACCGAAAACTCAAAAATTAGAAGACCAAGGTCATTTCAAAAGGTAGTAAGAATTTCTAGATTTAAATATTATACAAAGTACCTTTTGTCTCTGAGGAAGAATTTTGAATGAACTGAAAAAGAAAATATGAAGAATTAAACATGAAACCGAAAAAGAAAATATGAAGAATTAAACATGAAACCGAAAATATAAAAGGGAAATATTTCATCTCATACCTCCACGTATCGACTACAATCCGCACCTTTCCTGATCAATTCATCACAAAGATTTTCGCACCCCTTTATGATGGCGCAATGTAGTGCAGTCTGACCCATCTTTAAAAAAAAGTCAGCACACGAAATTATCTATAAAATCACTCACAAATCCTATTTCATCTATTTTTTGTGTTCGATCGATCAAAAATCGACATTGATCAATCATTCCATTCAAAATTGCTTCGCTCAAAGGACTTTGCAAGAACTAAACAGATCATAAACAATACTCTCAAAATTTAAAAATATTCATAACAACAACCTTGTTTCGAGTATGACAATCAATGGGAAACTTCTCAAAAACTCTTACGCATTCCACATTGCACAAGCCAATGGCAAGAGCAAAAGCAGTTCCAAAATTCTGAAAAGAAAACATGACCAATGAAAGTGGAGGGAGTTAAAAATATTTCTGTCACTTCATGATTGTGGTTGGGATCGACGTCACCTTTTCTCAGAATGAAGTCCACCATGTCAGGATCATTGTCAATGACAGCAGTGTGCAAAATCGATAAATTTGCCTTCAATAAAACAAATGTTGATCAACCTGGCACAAAAATATATAACTTACTTTTTGTCTGCGTCTCAACAAAGATTCTCTGCTCAGTATGGAATCATAGACGGCCTGGTGACCTTTGTCAAAAGCAATTGTTTTAGCTCTCTGCCAAGTCTGAAATAAAATTATTTCTTGAAAAAAAGGACAAGCTCTTTAACAAACCCCACCTCTCCATCAAAGACGCTCTTCTTAAAGATTTCATCAACGAAAAAAGAATTCCCATTCTCAGCAACCAGTTCCAAGAGTGAGCCCTGAGTCTGAACGGGAATAAATGAAACAAATTGTTTTGGGAAATGTTTACAAATTGACGTTCACCGTTGACAATGTTGGCACGGCATGACAGCTGTAATCCCTCATGGTGACGGTCTCTGATGGATTTGTGGAGCAAAACCTGAAAGAGAGACCCCATTAGGATCAATGAGAAAATAAAGTTACTTGTTATGATGAATGAAAAAATGGAGTTACTTGTTGGCACAAAAGAACATTAGTTAGGTCTTCGATATCTTTTGCCATCGCCTGTTTGAGGTACCGAATCTCCTGCAGAACACAATCAGAAAATCGATAAAATATGATAAAAAAGTGACTGAAATATCAATCGGTTTATCGGAAATAAATGTAATAATGCTGTATGCCCTATGGTAGAACATCATTTGGAGCCAAGACTGTCTCGTCTACAAAGGGTATTGATTACCGATAACTGTCTCTGTCTCAACCAATGTCACGATTTACCTCGTCGTCGGCACTCGACACAGCCCCACTGTGATAGAGCTTAGCATAAGAATTGACGTCGTCATTGGCGATGGAGTTCCGAATCTGTGATTGGATTTCCTTAATCTAAATTTTTTCGTTGTCAAAAGTATCGATTCTTTCATAAAAATTTCAAAGAAAGTGACGGTTGGACTTTGACAAAAATACTTCCTAATTTTAAATTTGAATCTATAGAAGTATATTTATATAAATTTTTATAATGTTTTAATATATCCTCTAAAACTTTTTAATATAATAATTCCTCCTTGAAATGGACCGTAAAGGGTTTCAATGATAATGTACTCTCATAGTTCGATGAGTTGCTGTTCGCGAAATTGAGCAGGTGGTTGCAACAGATCGAACGCTGCATTGTGGGTCACTTTCAATAACTTTCAATCACTCATTTTCTGAACTTCATTTTCAGTGATCAGCCTTTGTTTTCCAGAACGTTCACGATCTTTCACCGAGCCAATCTCACAAAAACGATGAAAAATCTCTATTATAGCACTTTCAATTTGTGAGGTTTAATTAAATTCGGTATTTAATTTCCGTTTAACAACACAAATTGAGTTGAATTTGGCCATTAAAAGTACAATTTTGATTTTAAACTTCAAATCAAGCGGCATTTGCTAAATCTAATTTTAAAATATTAAAACAAAACTTAGACTTACATGCTTTAATATAATACAAATAGAAATTTCAATCGATTGAATATAATGAAAGATATTTAAGTTTACTTTCCACGGGGACTTATGGGACATGCTGTACATTGAGCTAGAATACATGGAAGACACCTGAGCTTGAATAATGTGTCGTTCTTCTTTTACAATTTCTTTCAATTTTGTAATTTCTTGTATGACCAGATGAATAGTCGAGGATCCAGTTAAAGATGGTCGCTTCATATGGCGCTTCTTCACCATATACCTCTTTCAGTCTTTTAATAAGTTACTGCTTGGTAAATCTTTCCAGTGGTAAAAATCGGATCACACTTCGGAATTTCACATTTTCAAACATTTTTTTGAATTTATCATTTCTATGGAAACAAAAATTATAATATTTAAACAAATCATATATTTCAGACCTGTGAATATGATTATTATTTTATGTGCAAATATTATTTAAATATATTCGTCTTCCTCGGTAGATTCTAAATACTTTTAAGCCTTACCCGTACTTAAACATTTATTATTATTATTACTATTATTAATTATAAAAATAATAATTTTCATTATTACTTCTATGACATTTTGAATCAGTTTCACAATTTCACTGTGACCGTTCTCTTTTGCCAAGTCCGAAGGATTTCGTCCGTCCTACAAAAAAAAGGTAAATGTCAAAATGGAAATGTCAGCAGCAGGCGAAAGAAAAAAGAAGGCAGATTTCACCAGGAATGGAATCACAGACAGGACAAACATTGAGATAATCAATATTTCATTTAGAAAAAGGAAATTTTTTTGTTCAAGATTTCTTCCACTCACTTTGGTCCTCACATTGATCTCACACTTTTGATCAATCAATAATTGCACTACTTCCAAATGACCTTTCCAACATGCAAAATGAATTGGTCTCCGTCCCTAAAATAAAAATAAAATTATTTTTCATTCTTTACTTAAAAACGAAACCCTTTTTTAATTTAACCGTTGCGTTCTTTACAAAAATTAATTTTTTTAACTGAGGTTAGGATAAAATACCCTCGTTAGAAAATTTTAAAAATAATGATAATACTATTAATAATGATAATAATTAATTTAATTACTTGTTGATCTTTATTTTCGATATCGCATTTTTGGTCGATCAACAATTTCACTATTTCCAAATGACCATACCAACATGCAACATGAATCGGTCTCTTTCCCTAAAATAAAAATAAAATTATTTTTCATTCTTTTTTCAAATTTTCCACAAAAAACGAAAGCCTTTTTAAATTTTACCGTTGCACACTTTGCAAAAAATAATTTTTTCAACTGAGGTTAGGATAAAAAATCCCCCGTAACAAAATTTGGGGTCACCAACATTTGTCACATATCTGAATCAGAAAATGTGACGGAAATATTGATTTTTTTATAATCAAACACTTTTTATAACTGTAAAACGCAGATCGCACGTTCTATCCATCAAGCTCTTATTGAATATTTTTATAATAATAATAATAATAATAGTAATAATAATAATAATAATAATAATAATAATAATAATCATGAAAATAATACTGAGAATAAAAATAATTACCAAAATGGTTTTACTTTCGACCTTGCAATTTTGTTCAATCAATAATTTCACTATTTCCAAATGACCCCACCGACTTGCAACATGAATCGGTCTCCATCCCTAAAATAAAATAAAAATTATTTTTCATACTTTTCTCAAATTTTTCTACAAAAGACGAAACCCTATTTTAATTACCGCTGTACTTATTAATTTTTCAGCCGAGGTTCGGATAAAATACCCCCGTTACAAAATAGTGGGTTTTTTATTATCGTTACCTTGGAAAACAAAATTTTTCGTCTATAATCTTCAAATAATATTAATCTTTTTACTTAACCGAAAATTCTTCGACAATTCTATCCACAAATGAAGGCTCCAAATGCTTCTTTACCCCCACGAGATCGCCTTTGATCAAACAATCCTTGAGTGTTTTGAATTTGCTTTGTGTGAAAATGATTAAAGAATTGACAAAGAAAACTGATTACTCTTCGGACATCGGTGTAAATTGAGAATGAAATCAATTTATCAAGGTTAATTTATCACAATTGTCAATATCTGACACAAAACCTTTGTCAAAATAATAAATCAATCACGTTCACCTTTGTTTCACCAATAACAATTATTTCCGCTTCCTTTTCAGTGTAACTCTCGAATTATCATCGATTTCAGTTATAAATACTTTGAAATAAACAATAAACAAACTTAATTAAGATCGATTAAGGACAAAGTATGAAGAAATAAATATTTTTAATCAATAAATAATATATAATATAATTTTATTATTATTATTATTATTATTATTATTATTATTATTATTATTATTATTATTATTATTATTATTATTA
>JBBMKC010235043.1:0-21579 GCA_037834085.1 Bipalium vagum | reverse complement strand
TATTATTATTGAAATTTTAATTATTCCGCTCACTGCAAATATAGATAGATTTATCGAGGATTATAATTATTTTTTGAAAATTTCTCTTTTATATATTTAATTATTTTTAATTGAATTTTTTTAAAGCTATCATTTTAACAGATTATTTGTGATATGTAATATTTGGGATTAAAGCTGAGGAGAAAGAATAAAGAGAATTATGAATATTTTAATTTTTATAAGATTATTATATTTTACTATGGAATCGTAGAGATATTATATTATTTACATTA
Source organism: Bipalium vagum (assembly GCA_037834085.1). NCBI lineage: Eukaryota > Metazoa > Platyhelminthes > Tricladida > Geoplanidae > Bipalium > Bipalium vagum. Next base: position 21,307 of record JBBMKC010235043.1, on the reverse strand, counting down.
AAAAATATTATATTTATTTATTATTTATTTTATTATGTATTTTGAAAAATATAATTTTTAATGGACTTAATAATAAATATTAATAAATAATTTCATCAGTATTATTAAATAAAAAAAATATCTTTAAATAAAAGACCGAATTCATCAAGGCAGTTTATTTTCTTAAAAATAAATAAATAAATATTATTTTTTCTTAATTCTTATGAATGGCGATTTATAAAAAGAGAATTTTATTTTTCAAAAACCCTTGACATTTTACAATTATAATTTCGCTTATAAAAGAGAAAATCTTCAGTTCACGAAAAGAGAAACCGGAAATAGGATGAGCCTGGTGAAAGCTTTCATAGAGAAAGAGATAATTAAACCATAATGGATTCGGTAAAATGAGATCATATTTGGCTACATGTCGGGGCGGCAAAGAACGCTGGATTTTCGCAAATCAAAATTATTTCGGAAAATTAATTTAAATTTGATGAAAAAATACCGATATTTTCACTTATAAAATTTAAATATTAAGTTGCTCAGTGAGATATTAGTATTTTAATGAATAACATTGATTATTGCATAAACAATCAAAAACCGCGCATTTCAAATTTCATTATGTATATTTGTCTCATTTGTAATATGTTATTATTAATATTCTCTTTTTATTTCATTCATTTTTATTTTGGAGATAAACTTAAATATGTGGATGATCAAAAATACAAAATTCACATTTGTATGTGGTATAATGGCAAACAACGAAAAACTGCTGCAGACGCAAGCTGAAGAATATGCGATATGTGTTGGTGATATTTTTATTAGTAAAAAAGCAGAAAAACACAAACAGTGATTTATTTCAAATCAAAGATATGGTTGTCATTGATATGGGGATGTTTTAGATGTTTATCTCTCTTTCTATTCGTATTTTTTCCAGATATTATTAGTGTTGATGATCAACCTTGCCACACATGTTTCCATAATTTTATTATTTTCTGCTATTTTAAATCCTAATTCCTCGAGTATTTGGTACCAAACGGAATCTACGACACTTCGGATCCGATTATAAATATTTTGATGTCGTAGCACCATGTTTTTCCGAGTTCTTATTTGGCTTCGTCCAGTAAAATCTGATATTTTTCCTTGTTTTATTTGTCATTACCTCTGATTCAAAAGGAACGTTAAAGTCATTAATAAGAAGAGATGCAAGATAAGATAAATGCAAGAGATGCCTATAAAGATTAAATGTGGAAAATATATTTTTGAAAAATAATCGAAAAACTACTCAAGAACTCTATGAGAGGTTCAAGTGCGAAAATTCAAAATGTGCCACGTAGCCATAGCAAACCATTTACATTCAATTGGTAAAATAAATAGATATGGCAAATGGATCCAAATTTAATTTAGTCCTGAAAACATGACATTAACTGCCAGCCTGATTCAAATGATATGAAAAGTAAAAGACAAATTCAGACTCCAAAACCGAAAAGGGACGGAGAGAAAGCGATCCTGAGTGTTGTAAAAATAGTAATACATTGTATCGATTGTATTATTTCATCTTTGTGCCTAGAGTTCTTCAACGTGATTTTTCTCATTATAGTTCTATCATCTATTTTAGTCAACGCGTTCGGGTTCACCAGCTTACTAAAACGATCCATAATGACAAGGACATATTTGTAACTAGCTTTTGACCTTTCCATAAAATCAATGTCAACCACAATCTGTTCCAGAAAATGGCTATTACATCTCTGGATCAAAATCTCTTTTGTGTGTGTTTGATCTATTTTCCTCTTCGCACAGATCAGACATGTTTTCAGATCAGATATGTTTATATTGCTGGCTAAAAATAATTGTCCTCGAGATAATGATATATTCTTTGCTGCCTAAATGACAGAGTTCTCCGTGAATTGCGTGTACAAATTCTGTTACATAACTCTCAGCTTGGAGACAAATTTTGGCAGTTCCACTTTTATAATCTCCTGAATCTTCTTTTCATTTGTATTAATTTCAGCTGCACTCACTACATGTCCAAGGAACACTATTTCTTTTTGATTAATTTTACACTTTCCTGGATTTACATTTAGCCCTGCTACAGAAATTCTTATTAAAACTTCTTCTAATACTCGATCATGCTGGCTTTCAGAAACCCCATATATCAGTATATCATCTAGATACACAACAACACCATTGAATATGAGACCATCCAGCAGTTCGTGCATGAGATGTGGCAAAACCAAAGGAAAGTTTTGGAAACAAAATTAACCTTTCTTTGTGCAAGCCGTGATTTTTCTGACAACTCCATCTGGTGGTATGCTTGTCCGAGATCTACAGACGAAAAGCACGTTGAATTGGCTGAACAATCCAATAATAACTGGAATTGCGAAGGAAAAATTTTCCGTAATCTCATTAATCCGTCTAAAATTCACACATATTCGAATCTACCCGACTTTCTTTCCTACCACCACCAGTGGAGAGTTCCACGGACTCACATTTTCAGATAACACCAGTTGACATGAGTTGCACAATCATGTCAAAAATTTTTTATTCGAGATGCATAGGTTACTGCCTTGGATGTTGCAATATTGGACCTGGTGTCACTCTTATGTCATGCTCCACCATCTTAGTGTGCCCGTTGTCAAGCGTCGATCCCATAAAAATAAATCTCATCAGCACGTAAAAGGATGGTGAAAATTATGCCTGGCGACATGGACGACTAAGAAATTATCGATGTATCTCTTTCAAAAAATACAATTCAGAGAAGGAATTCTAACTTATCTGATAATATTGAGGAAAGTGTATTATCTAAATTTTAAAATAGCCTCTGGTCTCCAAATCGATGAATCGATTGACACCAGGAACTATACACAGTTGACTGTATGTATATTTCTTATCGATAAAGATGCCATGATTAATCAATTCCTGTGCTGGCCATCTCAAAAGTCTGAATAGCAATATGCAAGGCAGAAATGAAAATATTCTTACGACAACAGATAAATTATTTATTTTGATATTGAAGAAAGGAATGATGGTAAATGATTTGGTATGGTTTCATCAGTTTGAAAAACTTGAGTTATAGAGATGATTCTCATTGTCAGTGAGCATTTGAGAATTTTTGAAAAAAATTGAAGAAAATTTCGCCTCAATCATTACTGAAGAATTTGAATGAATTAGTAATCCTTTCCAAGATTTATCTATCATTAACCTTTTCAACTTTGAGTTATATGAAATGGAAGAAATATCGAGTCTTTTTAGTGATCGGGGTCTCAAATTTAAGTACGCTCAACTGCGCTTTGACGCCTTTTGAATTTCTGTTATGGAAGAGTATCAAACTTTTAGTAAAAAGGCAATCAAAGTCTTACTGCAATTCTCATATTCGTATCTAAGTGAACTGGGATTTTCTTACATAAACAACGTTAAAAATAAAAACCGTGAAAGACTTAAACCGCTGAAAAAGAGTTAAAAGCGTGATCTTTGTTTTATATTTATTCAATGGAAAAAGTCTGAGTTGAAAACATTTATTTTTTGTCATAGGTGTGCCGCGATGTAAAAAAAAGATTGGGAACCACTGCTTTAGACCAATTAACTCGATCTCGTTTTTGATCAATTGTAAGCATATGCAGTATCCAACGAGAACATAGATTTCTGGCACCCAATTGTTCATGTAAAATAGACTGGATTGAAGTCCAAGATATGTTTAATGATGTCTGAATTTTATCATGTATTGTCCGACGATCTTCTTCAATTAATTTCCGAACAGCTTCTATATTTTCATCGGATACACTTGTTTTTCGACGACCTACTGTGCAATCATCACCCAAAAAGACACGTCCTGACTTAAATTCATGAAACCATAGATAGACTGTATTTTTCGATGGAGCATCATCAGGAAATGCCAAATTTATGCGATAGAGAGATTGGTGCTGTGTCAATCCGTATCGGAAATAATATAAAATCATTTCTCGATAGTTTTCCATTGGTAAATTTATATTTTCCGCTTTGTATATTTATTTAAACAAAAGCAATTTTATTATTAGATAAAAGTAATGCAGTATTAAAATAATAACGTGTTTTATGATTAATTTTTTTACCAAACATTTCCATATTCTCCGTTCCTGAAACTTTTCGATTGTTCCTCGTAATAATAATAATAAAACAGAAATAGAATGTTTATTACTATAAAAAATTAGAACGAAAGCAAAATAGTTTTGATAATCATTATTCCTCAAAGGTTTTAGCCAAACATGGCTTCGTTCTATTGAAAAAGATAACCCAAAAGAAAATTGTTTTTTAAACTTTTATAATCTTATTATTAGATAAATGATAGGGATCCGTGAGGCAGCTTTGCACTAGGCTCAAACGATTATTTATCAGAAAGAAAGATGAACTAGCCGCCAATAATGTTCGTTTCTGCTCTTAATATTATGGATTATGATCATTCCAAGCCTCGACATATTGGGGAAAAGATTACCTTCTTAATATATTTTCTTACTAATATTTAAAGTCTTAAGAAATGAATATTTCAATCTTAAAATATAAATAATTTTATTTAGAATATTTTTCATAAATAAATAAAGCGGAGCGGCTTATTATATTTTATTTGAAATTACATTTATAATCAAAGAATTTTATTATTATTATTATTATTATTATTATTATTATTATTATTATTATTATTGTTATTATTGTTAAATAGATAATAAATGTGATATTTACTGTTTTCATTAAATTTAACTGAAACAATGTAATCAGTTCAGAGCTGACCCTACTTTACAATGACCGGGGAGTCCTGGAAAACCACCACATCTCTTCCTGTTTCAGAATGATGCAGGAACCAAATAACAATATTTTGAATAACCTAAGTAAAGATGAATACAGGTAATACATTTTCAATCTCATCAAATGATTTACGACAGATCTCAGCTCATATCTTTAAATGTTTAAGGGAAAGACTTGATACTTAATCACAGTGCTCATTCTTCGATCTCAGAATTTTATTCTACTTTCTTAGCGTACAGTCGTGGCCATAATTGATCGCCCACCTTCAATTTTATGAATTGGTTTAAAAATGAATTTCGTTAAAAAATATTTATTATGAAAACATGTACAACAGAAAGTTTCTGCAAAATTTGTGGTATACATATGATATTTGATGTTATTTGATTTATTTGCATAGAACCAATCAGTGTTGAGCAACAGTTCATGGTAATTTCGCTAACCCAAACAAGTTTAATTATTTCAATTAAATATGGGTTTGACGTAGGATTATGCAGTGAGACTTTTTGTTTCGAGCTTTAAACCAGTCCTCAATGGGCGATAGATCTGAAGAGTTTTCACATGTTTTTAACTTATTATTTACAAGCTCTGCCTTGTTGATGCGTGTCTTGTGGGACGGGGCCCTCCATCATGTAGGAAATAATCAAAATTTTTAATTGCAAGAAATGGTTTCACTTTTTTCTTCAAAATTCTTTTTGTAGGCAGTTGCATTGACGGTTTTCTTTTGAGGAAAAAATTATATTCAACGTTAATAGGAATAAATAAATGAGAGGGTGACCGATGGATTATGGCCACGACTGTACATCAACCTTCGGATCTCAGCAATATTTTCAATCACTTTTCGATTTTGATATGATTGTTTATGGTAATATGAGTTGACTTTTGATCAATGGTACTAATTTTATTTTGTTTTAATCTTTCATATCCTTATCGAACGTGACTGGTCTTGCAATTGACCATTCTCCTGTCAATAAATTGATCCAAAAATTCCACATCGTTGATCTGGATTCTTTTTCAATTATAAAATTTAACAATGGTGTAATTGTGAAGAGGAAACTTGCTCATTTTATATCTTACTGAATAGAGAAATCCAAAGTAACATTGTATTAATAAAATTATTTTATTTTCAATAAAAATAAGAATGTATACGGGTGGAAAATAAGTTAAAATGCAACATTTGACAGTGTATCTGTTGGCGAACAGATACCCTTTCCAAAGGTTTGATATATTGATAGAATATGAGGTCCAAATCATTGCAAATGAAAAACAAACCTAAGGCCATCGTTGATGATAAATCCTTAAAGGTGTCAATTAAAGCTGATCCTCGTTAAGGACTGAGGAAAAAAATTAAAGAATAGAAATGCTGTGTTGTATTGACTTTGTATCAGCAAATATTTGTTGAAAAATTCAAGAAGTTTTATAAGTGCATTCCAAACATAAACTTCGAAAAAAGAACATTGAAACCCAAGAAATTTCTAATATTACTGGGCTGTCCGACAAGTAATTGTACCTTTTTAATCATTCTATATTTTATTATTTGAGGTTTTTTGCAAGTCGTTTGATTTAATAATTGATCCTTATATTTTCCTAATCAATATTAACTATTGATATTTTGTTTTACACATTTCAACTAATGGCGAAAATATTAGCAGGAGATCGACATGTGGTGCGTGTGTGTATATCTAATGAATTTCTGCACAGACTAAAAGCCAGGGATGCTGACTATAATGATTACAAAATTGTGTGTTTTTAATAATTTTTTCAAAAAGTTTATAAAAAACTACAATTAGTTATAAGAAAACTTAGTAAAATATATATATACACCTGACGCCCTGTTCAGCAAGTATCATGGGAGAAGAGACTTACCGGAACAGCCTTGTAGATTCTATGGAGTGAATGCTATCCGCAATAATCTATACAGCTGGAGGACTTACCAAATATTGACAATATATTGTTTCTGTATATAAATATAAAATACATATATAATATAAATAATATAATACATATATATATATATATATAATTTTTTTTACTGGACAATTTAATGTATCAGATTTTATATATAAGGCGCTCTTCAATGCTTTCAAGAATATCCGAGTCTGAAATAAGAAAGTAGAATTGCACCATGTGCAAATAACAAACATATAGTCATTGAAATAATGACCCTTGTTTTTCACCTATCTATTAGAGAAAAAAGGAATTTTGACATTGGTAAATGAAAAAGTTTTTAAAAATTAATAATTGCCTGCCATTATTTAAAGTCTGTACTCAAAAATTTAAATAGACAAAGACTTTACGCAATGATATCAAACACCAAGTGGTTAATAATTCTGATAATTCTCTTTAAAGTTCCTGATAAATAAATATTTCATTTGTAACACTTAATTTATCAGAATTTTTCTCAGAATAGCACAATGGATATGACAGATTTTCATTTTCACCCTAAAAAGACGGACACTTTATATCATTACCTTCTTTGATTGTAAAAGTTCCGTCTTTGTTCCAGTTAAGTCTACTTTCGTCTTTATATTTACTTTTTATACAAATTATAAAAATTCTGGAGCGCTCAAAAATGTAATATTTATTGAATAAAAATATTTTAAATCTCTATTTTTATTTTATTCTTTGTAACAAAAATTGTTCAAAAGAGAGTTTCGGTCAATGGTCATTGAAATGGTTCTGAATACGGACATGTCGACTCACTTCAAGCAGATGAAAAGTATGAAAAGCCACCTTGCGCTGGAAGAGAAGTATTACTTCATTGTTTCTTAATAATTTAATATTTATTTTGTTTCAGAAATTTATTAAATTTTTTATTTTAATTAATTTAATTAATTAACAATTGCAATTTTCACATTTGTGAGCTGCGATATCAACAAATTCAGCCATTTTGAACAATATATTTTTGAATAATAATAAAACAAATATTCTTAAACAAATTTTCCATTTTTAATAAATTAATATATTGTGCGATTAAAAATTAAAATAAAAATTATTTAAAAATAAATATTAAAATTAAATTAAATAACTATTAAAATTAAATTAATATTAAAATTAAATTAAATTAATATTAAAATTAAATTAAATAAATATTAAAATTAAATTAACAATTAATTAAAAATTTAAGTTATACATGTATAATTTTTTTTCATTAAAAGTTAATTTATTTCTGAATATAACTAAAAAAAAATTAACTCATCAAAAAATTTGCTCATCAGTATATTAATTTTTTCTTATTACATGTAAAAGAGGATGCTCATGACATCCTAAAATTTTGATAATAATTTTTGATAATATTGATTTATTAAATATGGAAAATTTGTTTAAGTATTGTAATTGTTATGGCAGAAAATATATCTCACTTTGATGATGTCGCACCTAAAGAAAACTATTATTATAATTAAATGACATTAACTTTTAGCTTATATTGTAAAGTATAAGCTTTTTTTAGAAAAATAGTTTACGTCGTGTTTTCCATATGATAAGACCTATAAATATTTTGCGTGAAAAGTCTTTAGTCTAGAAATGAAAGAATGCTAAACATACCTGAAAATGTATTGCTCAACATAATCTCCTGACAATATATTACAATATTGTCAACTTTTAACTGACAACTTTTAACTTATTTTTCTTTCCTTACGCTAGATTCAATTGTTATTCATAAACCTCTATAATCTTTTCGATTTTCCAATCTTGATAATCATTCTTTTTTTACAATGATTGCACACTAATTGAGCTGATCAACACTTGGAAATATGTAAGCTTCTTTCAAAGTCTCAAGATTCGGGTACTGAAAAACAAAAATCAAAAAATACATGCTCCTTATATTATTAGTTTGTTTAATCAACAAGGGCCAGTAATGCAATAACGTGCATTTATTTCACAATATAATAGAAACGAGCAAGCAGAATAACAGTGGTATCAATTATGAACCAGTCAACAGAATGTTCAGATAACAATGAAACTGATTATCAAATGACCAATTGAATAACCAGATCACGATAAAGATAATTAATAATATTCCACTCAATTATTACAATAAATAATTTAAAAACGTATTAAATAACAAAGTAATAGGAAAAAAGAATAAAAAATGAGAAATAAACCTGTTTCATCAAATTTGTCATTCTCATACCCCTGATGGAGGATCAGAACATAGGCCGATCACATGATAAAAGGCAAGAATAAATAATTTATCTTTATCTGTTAAAAAGATATTCAATCACAAATTTGCATCCCGACATTCCCAGTTTTGAGGAAATTGTTAATTAATGCGTTGATCGTTGGTCTATTAGTGTATCAGTATTCATTTAAGGTTTCCTTATTCTTTGAATTGATATGGGAAAGATAAATTTATATTTAACTCTCTTTTCAACATTAAATCTGTCTTTACCCGACAAGCGAATCAAAATCTAAAATTAAAATTAAAATTTTAAATATTACGTGTCAACCTATATGTGGCAATAGTTCAGCTAAACAAAAATAAAATTTTCAAAGATTTATTACATTACATTTATTATATTATAGAATACAAATATTTATATATTTTCAAAGTTTATTATTAAAAATAAACCAATATTTTTCATTAGCCTTTTAATTTTTTAAGTCTTTGTAATTTTTCTTTTAATTTAATTCTTTTTTTCCAAAATTTAAATGTTAAGTTTATGATACAAAAATAATTTATAAAAAAATATTTTTTAATGACAGAATTCCAATGTAACCAAATATTATTTATATAATTTTTATCTGAGTTTACATCTCATCAACATAACGACTTTTGGCAACGCAGGTCCATCTTGTTTAGATTAAATAAAATATTTCAAATATTAAATGATTGTTTAAATAATAAAATATTATAAACATTAACATTTATTATGTTGCATTTATAAATAATTGCTCATTTATTCTTGTGTATCATTAATTAATGAGGATTTTGCCTTCATTATACAGCACCTTTCAAACCGTTTTGACCTTGAGTCTGTTTTCGCTATTGACCACGATAAACTCATGCTATTGTCTGCTAGGATTTCTCAAACTAAATCCATTTTTCATCACTTGACACTGTTCGTTGAAAATAAATTTGAGATACCGGGATTCGAAACCGAAACCCTTCACATGCGCATGGATTACTCTGACCGCTGAGTTACATCCCCCGACTAATTTTCAATTTATCTCACAGACACAATCCGAATCAAAAAGGATTTCTTTTCATTTTCACCTTTATCTTTTTTATAAATATAATACATATTTTATATTAAAATATAGATGGAATGCATATAAAATACTCAAAATTTTCTTGTTGTTTAAATTAACCAATTTAATCCAAAACCACGATATTTATTAAAAGGCAACAAATGTTGTAATTATGTAAAATATTATTTAGTATGAAGTTCTCCACAATTTAAAAAATGTGAATATTGTAAAGGACAAATCAATTTAAATAAACCAAAGTTGACGGCGATGTGTTACTCGAAATTTTAGGAAAACTGTTTATTTCAGAAACGAATCGTTTTTCAAAGGTCACAACATTTTCTGCTTTAAGATATTATTGCTCCATTTCTTAGTGCTATTAAATGTTTCTTATTTAAGAGTTTGACCTTGCGGATGATTTAAATGATGTAACCCAATATTGATCTTGTCCTAACATAAATACGACCAATGTTTATTCAAAGAAAGAGATTCAGAAGAATGTTTCGTATCTTAAAATAATTGACTATTGAGCCAAATGAAAAACTGAGAGCTGAAAAAAAGTTATAAAAATACACAATAATAAGATCGCCGTTGTTACTATAGCAAACTGAGAAAACATGGATTAATTAGTTACCATATTGTCCTTGAGAATTATGGACCCTTGTAAAAATACCCGACTATTTTTTTTTGGTTATCTCTATTATAATCATAAGTTATGATTCATAACCTAACAATTAAAACAAAGACATAACCTCTAATCTGAAATTGGCTGATATCGCATCAACCCAAAGTTATTTTTTTCTCATGGCTGCTTTTGAAGGATAAAACATTGACCACAACTTTTAGTATATATGAAGCATGGGTTAATGTTTTTTGTTCAAAAGAGATATTGAAATGGTATAACGGATAAAAAATTAATATTGTCAATTATCATAAATGGTTCCAAAAGAAATTGTGATTTTATTTAGTTCGGATGGGATCTTTTTGATAGCAATGATACAATATTGGGTTTGTTTAAATATATCAAAAGATTAATTAAATCTTAAAAATTTTAAATAATAATTATTGTAATAGAAATTTTGTAATGTCAAGGACGTTTGTAATATAGGAAGAACAAAATGATCTCTCAAATGGACAAAATAAACGATACTGTATTTAATAAAGAGAAAAATGAGTTGACATATTCAATTAAACTTTTTTATTTTACCTCGTTGATAATTTTAATTATAATTAATTTATAAACATCTCAACGATGTCTAGATGAAGATAAGATGGAAATCTTAATTTAGTGTCAAATATAATTAAAATATGTAATTAAAACCAACCGAAGAATTTATCATTTCAATCTAAATTCAAATATTGGGATCATATTAACATGACACTACAACAACAGACAATTAAATCTTACGCGAAATAATGTGATCAATTAAATTTGACGCAACAGAAAAAAAATCAATTAAATTTAACACTACGTAAAAAAATCAACTGAATTTGAGAATACTTGATTAAAATTAGGAAACAAAATCAATTAAAACATCTTTTACAAAATTTATTATATTGTAGAGTTTTGCTAAATGTTTCTTCGTTCCAGGTATCCAACCATATGAATTCTGTTTTAAAAAAAGTATAAAGTTCAATTTAGCATAAGACTTGTGTTCGTCGGTATATATTATTGATCAGGACGAACGAAACTTCTAATGATTGATAACATTGTATCGGCTTTTTTATCTGAAATTACCTGGCAGAATCCTATAGCTGGATTCGGTGATGTATTGACATTTTTAGTGCCCACATTTTGGTTCTCTGTCACGGTGGGATTTGACGTTGTAATTGAGATTTACCTCGTCGCATTGGACAATAATCCCAATTCCACTCAGTTGTATGGGTTTTTTCTCGTAAAATAATTTTATTTTACCAATTATAAAATACCTCAATCTTATAAAGACTGGGGATGAAATCGATACCAGCAGGGTGACAAAATGGAGCCGAAATTTTTAATCTTAAGGTTACCATTAATCAACAGAAAAGAACCAACCTTTGTCTCTTTTAAACAGAAAACTGAAAAGATTGTCTGATTAACGAAATATTGTAATTCTTCTGAAATTTAATGATTATGTCGGGAAAAGTTTTTCATTTAACATTTGAGTTTTGAATAAAAACATTTTTTTCATTTTTAATTAAATTTACTCAGTGCTGTGAACATATGATAAATAACACATTTAATACTTTACCAAAGTGAATTTACATATTGATTGTACCCCGTAAAGCAACCCTTTCTATCCTAGCCTTGATAAGGGAAGCGCACTGTCAATGATTTTACATTGTGCCGATATATCCCACCCGGCAAAGGACTGGTCACTGCATTTCCGCTGGACAAATCAACTTCTCGAAGAATTTTTCAGACAAGTAGGAGAACTTATGATTGCGAAATAATAACATTAGAAATAATAATAATAATAATAATAATAATAATAATAATAATAATACCACTCGCTATCATAGGGAGATCAAGAAAGCCAGCTTCAACTACCTTTTTCGCCTCTTTGTGACAGGAAAAGTATTTTGGTACCTGAATCTCAAGTCGGTAAGTGAGCTTTGAGTAATAATATTAAATAATAATAATAATAATAATATTCACAACTGTGATAATAATATTAAGAATAATAGACAGAAAATTCTTAAGCGTAATTCAATAATTAATTTTTCTGATATTAAATTATATTTCATAAACCTTTGGACATTCTTCGTTTTATTTTGGAAACAAATTCTGTCTGCAAAATCTATTTCATTCAAATTGTTACATTTATTATTATTATCATTTAATGACGGAATATTAGGCTTAATTAATTTATAATTAATGTTTTTGTGAAATTCATTCTATTTGTATGAAGGATTTTTGGAAACGATGATTTTATCAACTGAAGACTAATTGTTTTTATTTGCTGTTAGAAATGGAAAAAATCTTTAATAATAATAATAATAATAATAATAATAATAATAATAATAATAATAATAATAATAATAATAATAATAATAATAAATGTTAGTGATTGTAATATTTAAAACAAACAATGTTCAGAAACAATCTTTCACTTCTTTTCGAATTCACTATCTGATTTTCTAATATTCAAACAAACTTAGTTTTTCTGTAAAGTATTATTTACTGATTTCGATAAATTTTTTAATTATCGTGGCCCTTATTTTTAGTCTAAAACGTCAAACATTAATTAGAAATGTTAGAAATTCTTTTAATATACTTTAAAAGTTTACTTTTAAAAGTTTTAAATAATACAATAGTTTTAAATTACAATAAACTTTAAAATGTGTTTTTATAAATATTACAAATAACATTAATGATTTAGAGAATCCTGTGAAGTCTCAATAATAAGAATGTCTGATTGGAAACAATTTTGTTTATTTTTTTGTTTTTTTTCATTATTGTAGAAAACTTTTCAAAAAATCAAGTATAAATATTAAGTAAATAAAATAATTCTGTTAGAATTAAAAATTATTTAATGGACTAATATTATCATGATTATTATTTTTTTGTTTTTTTTCTTTCTGATAAATATAGATTTTGTAACAATATGTAACAAAATGACATTATGTTACTAAAAATAATTTTAAAAAAAATATATAAATAGAATTTTGTAAATAATAAATTATCAAAATTATTTTTAGTAACAAGGAGGAATACTATTAAAATTATCAAAATAAAATCAATTATCGATTGTAAAATATATTTATTGTCAAAGTAAGAATTTTGTCGATTGTATTAATATTATTTATTGTCAGAATTATTATTAATGTCTGAACAACTTTATTTTAATCGATTATTATTTCGCCAGTAATTGTAATTTATTGAGTATAAATTATTGTAACGATTTGCTACTGATTCTTAAATTAATAGTTAATTCTTATAAATAAATGTTAGAGCTCTAGAATCTAAGATTAAGTAAAAAGATTTTTCCTTCATTTCTGGTCCAAATGTTTTTATTTTCATAGTTCAAATACTTAATAGGATAGCGAACAATAATATTGAAGGTCTTCTGAGATACTGATACAAATATCGTAAGCGAGGATTTTCTAGCTTAATTAACAGAAAATTTTTGGGTATTTTCATGATAATCATTTGTACACATTATCGATTTTTTTTATTAAAAATATAAATTATAAATCATTTTTTTATTTTAGTTATTTGAATGTTTCAATTGATTTTAAAACGAACACTAGTTTTACAAAAGACATTAAAAACGTTAAGTTCTCAGTCGATTTGTTGATAATTAAACTCCAGCTTTTAGAGAAATTTAACAAATCTTTATCACTAGTATTAAATTAATTATTATAAAAGTATTTTCAAAATATTTGTGTTTAATTTTCTTATAATGCTCAATTTTTTCTGCAAATTAAATTACAAAAATCAATAATTTAAACAAAATATTTTCGTAACCGTAACAACAAAGAAATCCATAAAAATCCATATGTACGCTATCATTTACAAAATGTACACATAAAATTGTATGGACCAAAATATTAATTATTCTCTCACGAATGATATTTACATAAGCAATGGATCGATTTGTTTTGAGTCTGACTTTTAAATGAAGATAATGAATTTTCATAAATCATAATATCTGAATAATTGTTTTTGTTTTAATCAATGCTCAGTCTCAAATTATCAGTGAAATCTGTTGTTTCTTGAATGTCACATATTTCTTCAGGACCAATATCGATTTAATTATAAAATAATTAGTGAAAAACAATATTAATTAAATATTAATAATTTAATTTAAAATCGATAAGAGCAGTAGAAATATTTTTAAAAATATTTATATAATATAATAATTTTTTTATATATTTCTATAATATAATTATATTTTTAATATTTTTTTTCATTTTCTTAATCTTTAATCATAAATAAATTATGAAATTAATTAAAACGGTTATGTGGTGATAATGTGGAAGAATTAATGTGAAAATCAATGGCACTTTATTTTTCAATTAATTGTGAAAAATAAAAATATTATCGATAAAATCTGAGATTTTTACACGGGTTACGTTCTATTTTTAGAAATGGAGGAAAAAGAAAAAATTTTTTTCTGCTGAGGTTTGAATAATTAATTGGTGAAAGAACCGTTTTTGAGAACTGATCACAATATTGAAGATCAAACAACAGACACAGCACAGACACTTCATCATTGAGAACAGATCTACTTTAAATAGTTGTTTAAAAGGACAGTGAAAATAAAAGTAATAACTCCGGCGGTTCAGGAAATATTATTTATTAACGAAATAATGTGAGAGAATCTCAATGAATTCCCTACGCAAATGTAAATAAAATGGGAAATTATCTGTACATTTTTCTAATTTTCATTGAACCAGATTATTATTATTATTATTATTATTATCATATTATTATTATCATATTATTATTATCATATTATTATTATCATATTATTATTATTATTTTTATTTATTATTATTATTATTATTATAATAAATTTCTTCCGGATTATTGGCGCAAACTTAAAAAATAATCAATTAAGGACATTTTAAAAAGAATTAATTTTTAATAATTTAATTTACTTTAATAATTTAATTATTTTAAAAATTCCTTGAAAAATTAAACTCATAATTTTTAAATTTAATTAATTAATTAATATTATTTAATTAATTTTAATAAAATAATTCCAATAAAAATGTTACCAAGTCATTGTTATAAATATTTTTGACAGTTGTGAAATTAGGAAGACCTTTGAGACCAAAGATCTCCATGAAATTTTGTTAATCGATCTTTTCCTTAACATTTTATCATTATTTTTCATAAAATGTTTTTACCAGGATTTTCTAACTTCATTGTGGAACCCAGTTTCAATGTTTTGGGAAATATGTTAGACTTCATTAACAACCTTTTGACCAAACAAGGTCTTAAGCCGGACCCGGAAGAAAATCAAAACAAATCAGGTAATTCTTTCGTTTTGTATACAGTTTGTCCTGTTAGGGTATTCGATTGATTTTATTGTTTAATTGCTGTCATAAATTAGAATTTTCCACTGGTTTTGTCCCCCTGTCCGGATTACTTAACATTTTCATGGCCGTCTTCACTGATTTTCTCTTCAAATCGGAATTTGTTCCCAAACATCATTCTGTGTCACTCGCCCTGGAATCTGTTATTTTGTTTCCTTTCAGAAAAAATATAATATCTTGAATTATATAAATTTTAATAATATAATATAAAATGATTTAATACATTAAAAAAATAATAAAAATATGTCAAGGCTGGGGTTTGGGCTGGATCGTGGCACAAACGGATTTTGTGACTAGAACGAATAGACTATGATTATAATGGAAGGGTAATTAACTTTAGACGTTTTAAACAACTTTTAGTATTTATTTTATCGTAAAGAAACACATTAAAATGAGTAAAAGTAGTTTAAAAAAAACTTTCTCCTGGAAATTTGTCAAAATGGATTTTCCGCATCGATAAAGTGATTTTTTCTTTAGAATGAATCTAACAGGACACCAGATTTTGTATATCTTCCAACGTATTAAATTGCATTTCTTCAATAGATTGACCTGAATAGATGAAAATTGTTCGACCTATGTCTGGAGATAAACGCTGGGTCCAGAAGCATTTCCAATTACACTCTAATAGTATTTGCGTGAAGATTGACGAAAAACGTGATCTTGCGTGTAATAAAAAAGGATATCTTTGCGTCCATTGCTGACTGTTATATTTTTTTTTTATCAATTCATCATCTAAGCTACTAGTTGATATCGATAACGTTCCTCTGTAACTGTTTCCTTGAATTTTATAAGTTATACGATATATTCCATATCTCACCAAATACAAATCATAAACTTCTTATCATAATAATTGCACTTTGCACTGGATGTTGATGCTTGTCCTGGATCAATCCATGATTTTTTCGTTTATGCTTATGGAAATAAATTCATTTTTCATCACCCATAACAATTCCCAACTAACTCTTTTTTCTTTGACTGACAAGTAAAGATATTTTCCCTCCTTTTGAATTTCATTTAGTACTTTTAGCCACCTGGAAATTGTTGATCTATGTGTGTTTAATGTCATGGCTAATTGTTTCTCTGCTTGAGCGGTTTGTAAATTAAAAAATGTGCACTATCTGCAAAATTTTTGCCTCATTTTGTCTTTCTTTATCAAAGAAATCAAATTGGCTGATTTAAATCCGGTAAATCATAATTTACAGTTTGACAAAGATGAAGTCTCATCAGCTTATATGTCCTCAAGTATTTGATATTGTTCTACTATTGATTTCCGTAAATCGAATAAAAGTATTAGTACATATTCGAAACCTAATTTTGACCTATTCATTTATTGTGTTTTCTAAAACTGTTTATTTAAACAAATATCATTTCTGAACCCATATAAACTTATATCAGATATTTAAAATCAATTTATCTTTTGACTTTGTACAAATATAACTAACGTTATTGATTATTTTAATTTAAGACCAGAATTAATGAACCATTGTAATATTTATGACAAAAAGAAGAATAAAGCTTTAAAATTTATAATTACGTGCTTAATCACTCGATTTAGCTTGAACTTACCTTCGTCTAATCATATAAACTTGTTAATAAAAGAATAATCATTTTCCAACTGCACACAACATTGGATCACAAAACTTCCACAAAAATCGTCTGTGCAGACTTACGACGGTCGGTTTAAATAATTGGAATGCCTTTTCTCTAATGACATTACAGATAACTGCTTACAATGATGCCTTTTCGAGAGCAGCATATCGAATTGACAAGCTCGATAAAGTCCTGAGCACAATTTTTTCCTTTTTTATAAAAATAATATAATAATAATTATTAGTAGTATTACTCTTATGAGGGTTTCATTAAGCCATCAAAAAATAAACTTTACATTGGAAATTTGTTAAGAATGTATTTAAATTTATAATATTTTTGTTTTTTTAACAATTTTTATGGGTTAGCATTATTATATACATATTTTCTACAGTTGCTCAAAACACAACCATAAAAAACTCCATATCATACCCTTGGGATGGAAAGATTTTTATCAATCGCACTGTTTGGCAGGAGAAAATCGATCAGAGCAAAGGTAAAATTTGTCTGTGTAGCACGAGGTTCTTTATAAATATAATTATAAATTAATTTTATTAATAATTATATTATTTAAAATTAAATTTTTAGAAAATAAATAATTAGATGATAATAATTATCAGAAATCTTGCCTGTTATTGTTTAAATCTCAAAAAGTACTACACAGAAAAGACTTTAATAAACTCTGTTTATATTAAATCACCGGAAGATCATAGGGATTCTAAGGAAAAAACCTGAAATTCTTCAGCAGTTTTACTTTTTAAAAAGATCCCTCTCAGATAGAAATCCACAGTTTTAATGAAGAAGAAGTCATCCAAGTGCATTTTTTGGCCTCCAATGAATCAAACTTTCTACTGTAATCCTACAGGTAAAAAATAATGAAAAACACTACAATCTATTATTAACCATCAACTCAGAATCACGAAAAAAATCAATAGTAATCACAAAACATCTCACAATCGATAGTGAATGGTCTTCTGAATCAAAGTGATTGAGTTTATTGGTCACTCTAGTCACGTCAACTGGTTATTAGAATAGAATAAATAGAATAAAAAAATAGAAATAAAATGAAAATAAAAGTAAAACAAAACAAAACAATACGACTCACCGACTGGAAACTTGACAAGGCTTCTTGACGAAACACGAGTTTTCTTTAGGTCATTCGTGATCGGATGATCTTTACCGAGCCCGGCTGTCATAGGAACTATCGAAAATTATGTTTCGCAATAGCTTCTAAAATCTATTGTCTTAACATAGTAATTTTCTCCTTTTTTAAACTGCCCGCTCTGAGTTTTTTATATGGTCACAAGGTAAATATTGAAGCACGGTGAAAGTCATTTGCTGTCGAGAGTGAGAAAAAAGCAACTTCTTAATTTTAGTCAGTAAAGAACGTCACCCTACCTGAGATAATTAGATCAGATAAAAGTATTAAATACCCTATTCTTGCTAATTTAATGGAAAATGCTCATCAATGCATAATGACTGAAACAATAATCGGGGTCTACCACTCTGACAGAATCTGATTAGAAGAAAAATTTTTCAAAAAATAATATTATTATTATTATTGATATTATTTTGAATTATTATTATTCTTTTATTTATATTTGTTGTCGGTTTTATTATCGACTGAAACCGAACAATAATAATAGTAAAAGTAAAATAAATAAAGAATAAAGTCAAGAATTTTTATCGTTCCATATTATTATGTGACTGTTGTAATTTTTGTTTCAGAGAAAAAGAACAAAGTAGAGAACACAGAAACCAGTGATGACAAGAAATAATATTTTTATAAAGTTTTCGTATAAATTATATATTTATAAAAGGAAATTATGGATTACTGTTTTATTTTTCTTCATTTGTACGGAGTGCTGAAATTCTGAAGAGTACAATAGATTTATATAATGTTCTAGAGGATGTATAAAACCTGTGAGATTTCATTATTAGTACGTTTCCTTGTAGATTGATATATAAAAGTTTTGTTTAGCATTTTGTTGAAAGATTATTTTTAATTGTGTAAAAAACGGACTTCTCCTAAGATATTTCTCAATTTATATCGTACTTCGTTTTATCATATTTATAACCAATAGGTTTTTTGAAAATATTTTATATTTCATCAAGTATAAAAATATATAAATATGTTTGATATTTCTTTTAGCTTTTGAGAAAAGTACGCTAAGTTTTTCATCATTTTCGTGGGATCTCATTCGAAATAGCTGCAGCACGTTGTTTTGTTTTAAACGATTAATTTAATCTCAAAGTAATATTAATTTTTAGCTTTACTTTTGAAACTATATAATATTTTATTAAAATTTAACGAAAGTTGTTGCTATAAAAGTCACTGTGCTCCCATAAAACACTCGCTAATTAAAAAACCACTCTGTAAGACTGGATTCTAAAAATATTGTATAAAATAAGAAATATTTAATTAACCTTGACAAAAGACATGCAGTGATATCGAAGTTTAACCCTTGCAAGTAATAATTTTTTTTAAAAATTCAAATTTAGGTAATTAACCTTGAATTTAGAAATATGAACTTTAGAAGTATCTTGTGACATTTGAGAAACTTAATTTAGCGTATAAAAATGATAGAAAAACAATTAGGTAATAGTTCATTAATCTTGAGTAAATCTCATATAGTTTAAAAAGCATCGAACCATGATTGTGACGTTTCGTTGGTTTTTTGGATTATACAGAGAAAACAATAAGAGGGACATATTGAAAAAATAAATACATTTTTTAATAATAAAATTATATAAATTA
Source organism: Bipalium vagum (assembly GCA_037834085.1). Classification (NCBI taxonomy): domain Eukaryota; kingdom Metazoa; phylum Platyhelminthes; order Tricladida; family Geoplanidae; genus Bipalium; species Bipalium vagum. The sequence goes on along the minus strand of JBBMKC010235043.1, from coordinate 993 downwards.
TAAGTTTATTATCAAAATATTTTCAAATTATTGTCAGTATTTCTATTCTAAAGTATGTCATAAATATTGTTCAATATAAAGTACCTCAAAATTAAATTGGCTCTGATTCTGTTTGGCAGTATAATTAACAACAATCAATATAGTAATAATGTGTATTTTAAACAGTATATATATATATAGTACTCGCGGGATAACAACGAGAACACTTTATCAAATTGTCAAAAGGACTCAGAAATAACCAAATTGTGAAATAAGTTAATAAGTTAATAAGATAAAATCAAAAAATTATCTTAAAAATCTCTACTTATTTTTTGATAATTTTTAAAGTGAGCTTTGCTCTTATTATTTATTCTAATGTCTATTTTATTATCATTATTATTCGGACTCTTTCTAGTGGCCCCCATAATTAACCCTACTCGGATGATGTCTTGGGTAGACTCAACAATATTTTGAAAAAAAAATCACTTAATAATAAAAAAACAATTTTTAATTTATTAAAATGGACGACTTTTTACAAAAGTCAGTAAATATTTTATCGCAAAAATATTCAATATCATTTATAATCAAAAGTAAAAAATCGAATATTATTTTCAATATGCATGATCCATTAATATTAGATGAAAATTTTAATTATGAATTTGGTTCGATTTATTTGTTTATCATTTAATTCTATATTTAATATTAAAGAAAAAAATAATCGCAGGATTAATATAAAAATTACAATATTCCGAAAATAATATAAATTTAACATCTTGAGCATGTAAAATAAATGAAATATCCTTACCAATTGAAAGTGAATAAACGCATTTGTTACGATATTAATTCACTAAGAACCCCAGTCGTAACCTTAGCTCGTAACGTTACTGAACCCTTCACTTGTTCCTATACGTGTACGCAAATCAAACAACTAGATACTACACTTTATTGCTCAGAACAATACAAAATCTTTCAATCAATCAATAGAATGTCAATAAAAATCAATTGTATACACTG
>JBBMKC010235032.1:0-11246 GCA_037834085.1 Bipalium vagum | reverse complement strand
TAATAATAATAATAATAATAATAATGATTAAAAATTATTAAGTGATGCGTCACAAAAAATAAAAATCTTCTCAGTGATGATTGTTAATAGTAATTATACACCGCTCAGGAAGATTTAAGTGGAATCTAAACATAATTCCACTGTATATGCCAGTCAGATGACCTAACTGGAAGAAAATTTTATTACATAAGGATGTATGATTCTTTGAAATCTACCTTTGCAGTGATATTTTTGAGATATTATTTATGCAACTCGTGTAGTACTTTTTAAGAAGACATTATTCGATTGCCAAAAGTAAGCCATGAATTTACAAATACTGACTACCCAAGTGTCGTCTATGACTATGATTACTTTGTTTAGTTTTTTGTTTAACATTAATGATAATTTCCCGTATGATTTGAATAATCTTTTATTCACATTTTTGATCACTGACTACACTATTGTTTTCTTTTGTGACAATATTATCAAGAAATGATTTATCTGAAGACTGGATCGATTTAATTTTATGTTGTGATTTTCTTGTTATTCAAATATTATTTTGTGGTGAAAGTAAAAGTATTGTTCTTATTCAATTTATTTTGGTATATCAACTATTAAATAATGAGTTACATTGAAACTTGAATTATAGTGTTAACTTTACGACTAAGAGTTAAATAGTAACATTAATTAATTATTTATTTATTTATCTTATGACAGTAATATTTTTAAAAAGAATTTATGTATTTTGTAAATTCCTATATTTAATATAAAAATTATAATAAAAATTTTAAAAAATTAATGTTTTTTATCTTAGAATTTTGCTTCAAACTTTAGTGAAATGAGAAAAAAAATAAAATTGCTGGAAAATCAGATTGGTTTTGTTTTAGTTGACTTGTGGCACCAGAACAGGTATATATACATAATCATTTTGATGGACATTCATTTTTTTGGGAAGGCCACTACTAGAAAAAGAATAAAGAAGACCTTTCGAATCTTGAAATTCTAAACGAGACAATACGATGAACCAACTACGTATGGTCATCTATCTATGGAACGAACTACCAACAGCTGAGGAACGATAATTTATTTTCCTATAAAATATACTCTTTTATTATTTATAACTAGTTGTATTTATTAGAGGATTCATGCTTGATTTTTAGACCTGGTAGAAATGGAGGAAACTGAAAACTGAAACCTGAAAATTAGAGTCGTGCCCCTCAAAAAATTTTTTTCCGTAGCATTGAGGTGCAAAACTGAAAAAAATAACGATATTTATGATAAATTTTTTTTTAGTTGATCAGTTTATTTTTACATTAGAAATATTATTTTATTATTCTAACTTATTATAACTCAATAAAAGGGTTATTTTTCTTTAGAATGTTCGCCTCATTATTTAATTTTTCTACAAATAAGTCATCGTTCTTAATAATGATAAAAATACTTTATTTCTGTACCTATCAGCAATTGTACAAATTTCTTTTACAATTACAATTTTAGAAGGATAATTTTATGAAAAATTTAACCTTTACTCAAATTAATTAATTATTATTTAATATATTTAACGATATCATTATTTACCATATTGATTTTAAGATTGTCAATTTACAGTTGAGTTAAAAATGTAAGGTATCGCTATCTAATATCATTTTCAATAATAGATGGCATTGGAAGTTTGTGATTTATTATGGAATATAATGTTACTGTTGACAGAAAGGAATAGACTTGGTGACAAAAGCTGCTGCAGAGGATAAAAAGAAAAATTATGAAGAGGCACTGAAATTGTATGAACACGCTATTGAATATTTTTTGCATGCTTTAAAATGTAACGGTTGTTTATTAAATTATGCTAGAATAAAATCTTTTAGATGAATCCCCAACAAATAAAACAAAAGAAAACATCAGATCAAAATGTAATCAATATTTGGATAGAGCAGAAAAATTGAAAAAGTATCTCACTGATAAAAACAAATCAGAAATTGCTTCCACTGGTGGAACAACCGTGAAGAAAAAAGGAGAACAGTCAGGTTTGTTGTTTGATCCGTTAGTTATCCTTAAAAGTCGTATAAATGCAGAAAAAGATGACAAGGAAGACGAAAAGTTTAAAATAAAACTCGGTGGAGCCATAGTGATGGAAAAGCCAAATGTTCATTGGGATGACATAGCTGGCCTACAAGGGGCTAAGGAGACATTACAAGAAGCAGTGATTCTGCCATTAAGATTTCCAGACTTATTCACTGGCAAGCGCAGACCATGGCGGGGAATCTTGCTTTATGGAGTAAGCACTATCATTAAAAGTAAACGATATCATTAATATTTTTAATAAATGTTTATTATTTTCATAAAACAAGCTTTGTTTCAACGTTCGATTTAAAATCAAACTAATAAAATTAAACATTGAATAGGTTCTCAATATAAATAAAATTATTTTGAGGAAATAATGTTAAAACTCAAAATAAAAAATTATAGAATGAAAAAAAAGCGAAAATAGAATGTAAGTTTTAATTTTTTATAGATTATTCGTTATTTTAACTTTCTTAATCCCTGAAAATATATACCAAAGCATATGTTACAGTGAAAGCTCGAAAATAATAGTTTTATGGATGATATTGGATATAATATGATTGATAGTGCATACAACGGAGAGTCTTTTAAAAAATTATATTGTTTCTTACATCATTCCATATTTCAGAAATAATAAACACTCATCATTAGCGATGGATAATTGCCTATTCCATCATATATCGACGTTTTGAAATTACTGAATGAAAAGAGGATTGTTTATAAATTTACACCACCATATCCAACATTTCTCAGTTAAGTTGAACAGTTTTGCAGCTAAATTAAGCAGAGATATCAAGCTGTTATACCTTCACCAGGCTCAAGAAAAGAATTGAAAGATAAAGTGGAAGAGATTATGAGGCTATGAAGGAAATTTTCTTACAACATTTACCATGTAGCTTTTTTTACAACTTTTTACTTTTACTATCGAATGCTTTGGTAAGACAATCTTTTATATGTGTTGGAATCGTCAATCAAAAAGAAAAGAAGATAAAAAGTTGTTGGGCAAGATCCAAGATCACAGTTTATCATCAAATATGGTTTCAGAAAATCGCAATTACATTACGACTTTTCCTTTATTTGATCATTTAACATTTTTATTGTATTATGAATCTGAAAATTTTATTGGCATTACAAATCTGAACATTTTAATTGTAAACATTTTAATTATATTATTACGATAAATATTCAATTTGATTAAAAGTAATAAATATTAATTTTTTTATTAAATGAATAATAATAATAGAATAAAATAAAAAATATTTTAAAAAATAAAGAAAAGGAATAAAATCTAACTTGAAGGCATATCCACAAGGCAGCGACCAGGATCTGGAAAGCATATCCACAAGGCAACGAGGGGGATCTGAGATGGAGTTGATAGTATTTGAAATTGAAAAGAATGTCACCATTCCCACTTATCAAATTAGCCACACTAGCTTTCAAATAGGCGAGTAAATCTCTTGCAATGTTTTTAAAAGTCGAGCAAAGACAAATTTATTTTTTAAGTAATATATTTGTATGCCTCCAGCACAATTGTATCATTTTTATGAAACTAATCTGAAAATTAAATTACTTGGGGCGTTGGCGCCAGAGTAATATGAGAGGCAATGGGTGGAAAAATGATATAATGGGTAAAGCATAAAATAATAAAATAATAAGAATAATAAATGGTATGTATAATAAATAAATAACATTGTGGGCAATACGTAAGTCCCATAAGGACTGAGTGATTGAGAGTTAAACCTAAATTGATAATATTGATTTTATAATTAAGTCCCATGAGGACTTTACATAAAATAATAATAATATATAATGATGATATGATAATATAGTATATAATAAAGACTAATGATATATAATAATTTTTTAGGACAATAAGTACTATAATTGATTAAAAATAATAAAACATGTTAATTAAAATAAAATAAAATAATAAAAATGATAATAACTCAAATTTTAAAAAATAGGAAATGACATCAGTGATGATTTTAGGGGGGTTGCAGCGCCATGAGTGACGACGTCAAATGAAAAAAAAGGGAAATGAAGTCATTTGAAAATACACCAATGATAATTGTAGGAATGCTAGCACACATAATAAAAAATAGTATAAATACCCAAAGGAAAATCATAAAAATTGGCCTTCAAAAATTGCTAACAATTAGTTTATAATAACTAAACATTAGTATTTTGAATAATAGAGTTTATTATAACTCACTGGAAAAATTATCTGTGTAAGTGAATTATCATATTCACTTTAATTAAATAATTAAGTTTACTGAACGCGAATATAAGTTCACGTTTCTGTATTTATTCAATTTAAATTTCAAGATTCTTTTTTTTGTGTTTAGTTCTGACAATTACGATCTGGTAAACTAGTTATCAGATTCGATTTTTTTGCTTCAGGGCATCTACACATCTTCTTCAATTAAATATTGTCATTTTGATTTTAGTAAAAGAAAAACCTTTTAAAAAGTTGTAAAAAGTGTATTAAAAATAAAAGTTTTAAAAATCGTTTTGTTTGCCTTATTTGTGATCAGTACTACTTTAAGGAGTCAGATTGAGATAACTTATACACACCCTCACTCTCTCAAAACTTAACATATAATTGATCATTTTTTTAGTAAATATGTACTCAATAGGAAATTTCAGTTTTCTATAAGAAATGTTTAACTTTTTTACTTTTTAATAAAAAGTTTTATATTTATATTATGCTACAAATAAACTTATATTAACGAATAATAAATATTGGTTGATTCATAAATTCGTGCGTTTTTTCTAAACAAACTTTAAAAGCAAATTTTAAATATATTATTTGTTTAAATATTAACACGTTGCACATCATTTGAAAGATGAGAATGAGACGCATAAGATACTTTTAATTATATTACGTTATATGTAGTTTGTGTATATATATTTATTCCGAAAAAAAGTATGGGTAAATTAGCAATCCGTATACTTCTGAAACATTACTGGAAGCAGAATTTCAGAGTCATGGATGCTGCAAAGAAAATATGTGAAGTTGAAGGCGACAAATCAGTGTCCATAAGATCTGCTCAAAAGTAGTTCAAAAAATTCAACAAGGGTGTCATGGACCTCAATGATTATCCTCGCAGTGGACGTCCCACCACTGTAGATTCGGAAGCTATTCTCAAAGCCGTAGAAATAAATCCATCAAATAGTACGCGTAGATTGTCAGTTGAGACCGGAACATCACAGCCATCCGTGGTTCGTCATCTTCATCAACATAACAAGCGCGTTTCTGCGCTTTTCTGCATGATGGATATCGGATATGGATATATTTTTATAAACCGAACAGGAGAAATCAATGATTGGAACCAGGCCAGAAGCCCAAGGCTGTTCCAAAACAAGATAGGTTCCGAAAAAAGATCATGTTATGCGTGTGGTGGAACTTTGAGGAGATTATACACTTCGAAGTACTTCCAGATGGCCAAACCATTATTGCTGAGTTATATTCTGCTCAATTCGATTGGATGTACCAAAAATATCCTGCTTTAGTGAACAGAAAGTGGGTGCTTCTGCAACAGGATAATGCTCGTCCGCATACTGCACGAGTAACGCAAAATAAAATTACCAAATTAGAAGTTATTGAAATTTTACCACATCCTGCATTCAGTCCAGATCTAGCACCAAGTAATTACCACTTTTACCGATCAATGGCTCATTTCCTGAGAATATACAGGTTGAAATTGGATATCGTGAATTTTTTCCTTTCCAAAGCATGGTACCGGAGTGGCATCGAACAACTTGCCCATCGTTGGATTAAGACAGTTGAACATAATGGTCTTTATTTTTCTGATTAAAATTTTTTTGACTGCTAGATTCTTATCTCTAAAACATACATATTTTCATTTAAAACGGACGAACTTATGAATCAACCCAATAGTTTAACAAAACCCTATAAAGAATGTCTCACGATACAAAACTATTTGATAAAACTTCATAAATGCTTATGGAAATACAAGTTTATTTAATTTAACATATTAGAACCTTTTGCAAAATTGTAATTTTGAATTATTTTCACACAGCCACCCGGTACTGGTAAGTCATATTTGGCTAAAGCAGTGGCTACAGAAGCCAACAATTCAACATTCTTTGCTATTTCTAGTTCTGATCTAGTTAGTAAATGGTTGGGTGAAAGTGAGAAACTTGTTAAAAACCTTTTCGAATTAGCAAGAGAACACAGACCGTCTATCATATTCATTGATGAAATTGACTCAATGTGTGGATCGAGAACAGAAGGTGAATCTGAGTCTGCTCGTCGAATAAAAACAGAATTTCTTGTTCAAATGGAGGTTGGAAAATTGTTAATATATAAAATAAATTAAAATAGTTTTTCCAATTTGATTTTTTAATTGAACTCTCTTTTAGATTTAATTGTATTTCTTGATTTGCCAAGTAATAATTTTAATAATACTATTTTGATCTTGTTTTTCTCAGAAATATGAATCATTCTTTTTTTTACGAACAAATTGCATCACGTTTTTATTTGTCCAAAATTATATTCAATAATTTTCAATCAGAAAAAAATCTCTTTTTTGAAACATAAGATTTCTTTGAACAAATGTATTCATTTATTGCGTTTATGGGTCATGGACAGATCCAAAAACTCTAACATCAAAGGTATCGCAGTTTTAAAGTGTCATTGTCTAATTTTTTTCGAAGAGTAAATTGTGAAATATTTTTAAAGAAAAATAAAATTAGATTTAGTGGACCATTGCGAATCCTTTTTTCGGTAATTTATAATTAGAATCAACTTTTTTCTTAAGATATAAACCCAAAAATCACAAGGTTCGTATCCATGACCATAAGTTATCAATATATATGATGATTCGAAGAAAGCAAATATATTTTTGAAGTTAGTAGAGAATAGAAAATATTGCAACCATTGTAAGAATGTTTCATTATGAGTTGAATGGAGAGCTCAGTTCAATTATCTAAAGAAAAAAAATATGTGCATCTGACTGTGGAATCATCAGATAAATTTTGTACGCATGAATACTATTTAGGAAAAATTCATGGTTCTGCAATCATACTTTTATGAAGGGATATGAAAAACAAATATTCAAAAGAAGAATCCACAAGCCACTTTTGGATTAATAAAAATAAAAGCCTATTTGTATTTTGATCAACAGATTGCACCATGTTATTTTTGACCTTGTTGGTAAAAACATGATAAGACTATTTAATTTGTGATATAAAATAAAATGAAATTGCTTTGATAATTGCCGGAAAAGAATTCATAAATTATCCATACTTCCGGTACTTCATGAATATAACTTGCATTCTACATTAATTACTTGATACATTATTAACAGAAATGAGAAAGAGATAAAGCAACAGTAAAAAGTTTCGTTTTTAATATTTTAATTCAACAATTATTTTGTTTTGTTTGATTAACGTTTCTTATATTGACAGACCAAGAAATAAAAATCTTGAATAAAATTAAAATTTCTATTATGAAAGTTAATTTTTTTCATTTTTCTAAATATCTTTACTTATATTAGAATTGGTGCTGCTTTTATTGTTTGGCTGAATTTTTATCAATTTTTTTGGTATCTTTTTAGAAAAAATGATTTTAAAAATATTTTTATAACCATTTCTGTTTTTTCGACTGTTGTATACATCTGAATGTCCTAAACTTTTGATGGATAACTGCCATGGATTTTTTTAAAAACTGCAAGCACATTTTTTGTGGTTGCCTGATCACTCCATGTCTTGATTTCGTTTCGTGCACCTTTCTCAGTATTGCAATCAAGTTTGGATTCGTGCAACATAATAAACTCAGTTCGAAAGCATGTCTAAAATTATTTATAATTTAAAGTAAATTGGTACTTTTAAACAACTATCAGACAGAAAATGTTTTAAATTTATATTCGCCCCATACCATAAAAAACCCGATTTATTTATTTTAGAAAAGAATTTGTAAGTCTAGTTTGTTTAATTGATATAATATTGATTATTATAGATGGCTCTATCTAATGACAAGAAAATATTAATCTTAATCTACTTTGAGAGGAAATATTAATGTTGAATGCTTCAATGACTTCGGAGATAGTCTTGTTCCCAGCTATAACCACTAATAACTAACCAGCACAGTCTCCAAATTTAAATGCAAACGCCATCGGTTTTTACACGTCTCTCAATAAACGAGTTCTTAGGAATAATTTTAAAAATGTTGATGAACAGTGGTTTCCATTAGAAAAAAATGTCTGTTCAACTAATCGTTGACATCTATTTTTGAAAGCAAATCTTGGATAGTAACGGAAATTATAAAGCAGAAAGATTTAAATGTTGATGTTATAATAAACTTTGTTAATATTATTATCAATTAATTTTAACAAATCGGGCTTTTTTATAATATGGAATAAGTACATAAATAAATTTCATCGGAAAATATTTCAAAAGAATTATAATAAACTAATAAATTTCCAAACTACCATTATTTTTGCACCAATATAAAGACTGTAAATTTCTGTCTTCGCAGAAAATTACATTTTCACAGTATTCTTAATCAATAATATCGAAGTAGAATCAATTATATCTTTTTTATTATGATCAAATTAAAGAAATAATAGTATTATTTTGACGGAATATCAAATCTTTCTGGTATTAAGGGAATAGGGACAGACAATGATAAAGTACTAGTATTAGCAGCTACAAATATTCCTTGGACATTAGACTCTGCTATACGTAGACGTTTTGAAAAACGAATTTATATCCCTCTACCAGATACAACAGCTCGGTCATTGCTGTTTCGTCTCTCACTTGGAAACACTCCTAATTCTATCTCAGATAGTGATGTAACTTTGTTAGCTACACGAACTGAAGGATATTCTGGATCTGATATTGCTAATGTTGTGAGAGAAGCAATCATGCAACCTGTCAAAAAGGTGATGTCGGCAACACATTTTAAAAAAGTTTTTTAGAAATAGTAATTTATTAAATTATAAAGATTTTTATTTAGGTTCCTAAAGATATTCTTGCACGCTTTAGGCCTAATAGTAAAGGAATTGAACATTGGACACCATGTTCTCCTGGTGATAAGGGAGCAAAGGAAATGACTTGGAAAGATATTGTTCCTAATCAGTTATTTGAACCTCTCGTTAATATGGTATAAATATAAATGACTTTAAAATATATGAAAGTCTTCTAGGCTGACATGATGAAGGCATTAGCAACTAATAAGCCTACTGTTAACGAAAATGATCTCAAAAAATTACAACAGTTTACTGACGACTTCGGACAAGAAGGAATATAATGTATCTTCCTCTGTCAAAATATACCGTTTAACATTTTAAGTTCTGAATGAATCCTTTTATGGCAATACAAAATTAATTAATTATTTAGATACATTTTAATTTAATAGCACAAACCAAAATATTTACAATTATTTAAGGACTTAAGATTTCAGCAACTTTATAACTTAATATTTTCAATTATATTTAATTCAGTACTTCAAAATTTATGAAATTCTGTTTTTAAATTTAATCCTTACAACATTTTATAGAATTTTTAAAGTTTTCCACGTTCTTTCTATTTTTCTTCACTAATTTGTTAGATCATATCTTCTCTTATGTATCTTTTCGATGATCTTGTACTTATCTGCTTATCGCCTACTTATCTTAAATTGTATTTTGATTTTACTTCTAGCTTTACTAATACCCCTTCTACTTTAAATTGTTTTTCTTTGGGTTTTTTCTTTGTCTTTGTAATCTTCATTTTCAAACCATTGTTCTCGGTGTATACCGAATAAAATCTCTGTTGGCGACAATATCAATATCTTTTGCTTCGTTGCACATATCCAACCATTATATTCTGCTAGGCGTTAATGCAGTTTCTGTACGTCAGTTATAGTCTTTCTGTTCCCGTTAGTATTATAATTATACGGGTTGAAATATGCAGTCTAAGATTAATTGAGTCCCTCAGGTTTTGAAGTTTCTATCAATAGATTCTAATAGATAATAATAAAGATTCTAATTTCTAATAGATTCAAAAGTTCAACCACTGTCAACGTAAATTTCCTTTGGAGCTCAGAGTCTCAATTTTATATTATCATATTATCATACAGTGCAACTTCTATTTTGGACCAATTTCTAAAATGGATCACTTCTATAATCGGATAAAACTCCATATTTGAACCAATAATTTGTACTTATCATATTTCTCTATATTTTCATATAAAAAATAACTCTTGGTCCAAAAATTTCAATAATTTTTTTTAATAATATTTTGGTATTTTAATAACATTTTCAAAATCAGGAATGAGTAAAAAATTATCATATGAAGATAAATATAATATTGCCAAGCAACTTCGCAATAAAGAATCTTCCCAGCGAATGCTAGAAATATAAACAATTCAAAGAATTTATACTGAAATCGAAATAAATTCTTTAAAAGAAGTCAGGAACAGACTTTGACAGTACTATTTTAGAGATGTTTCAAAGGTTACGTGAGAGAAACTTTCCGATAAATGGTCCGACATTAATGTACTTTAAATGTAGCAAAAAACAAATAGAATTGATTTCAAAGCATCGGCAGGTTGATTGGATAAATTTAAGAGGCGGCATAAAATCAGTTAGAAAGTTTTATCCGGAGAAATGAAATCAGCTGATCACTCTCAAACTGAAAACTTCCGAAATATCATGAAAGAAAAATTAGTCAATATACAGCTGATAATGCATATAACTGTGACGAAACGCTTTATACTACAGATCAATCAGCAGCAGAAGTTTCGTATTACCACGTGAAAAATGTAAAGGCATTAAAATTAAAAAGGCAGGTTAACCCTTTTATTATGTTGCAACATGATAGGATTGAAAGAAAAACCTTTTATTATAGGAAAGCTTACTAAACATTTATTTTTTAAGAATGTCAACGTGTCAGATCTAAATGTGAAATACACTCACAATAAAATTGGCAAATCTTTCAAGAATGGCTTTCAGATTTTAATAATGATTTAAAAGAAAATAAAAGAAATATTCTTCTTCTGATAGAGAATGCTCCATCACATAGCTGTGAAAGTTTCTTTATTTTATTGTTGCCGAAAAATACAACTTTAATTGGAAATGGGTGTGATAAAATCCTTCAAGAATTATTATAATAATAATCTTGTTGCAAATTGCATTGAAAAGGAAGTGAATGATATCACGGAAAGCATAAAAAATGTCAGTATATTAGATTGCATATAC
>JBBMKC010235021.1:0-11251 GCA_037834085.1 Bipalium vagum | reverse complement strand
AAAATTTACGCTTCAATATGAAAACAAATTTATATTAATAAAACAAATTTTCCTTTATTAATTCATACTGCAAAATTTAAGTTTCATAAGCCGCCATTAATTTCTTTACAACCTAATATAATAAAAGAAATGAAAGGAATGATCACGAAAAAGTTTTCAGGAAATAACAGAAGAATAAATAAATCAATCAAAACGATTTCACCAAGAGCGACAAGGGGTTCCCAAGCTCCCTGGTTCCCCTTTTAAAATCCTCCTGCGAAGTCATATCGACTTTAAAGTACCTTGAGGTTCTGTCTTCGGCTTGTAGTCGTTCCCTAGAATTGTCGTTCCCCGTTGTTGTATTCTGTGTTAGCGTATTGTCCTCCATTTTCCTTTTTGTCTTTTCTGTTGAGCAAGGGTCATTAATGGGAATAGCCTAATCTCGCGAAAAATCTCCACGGTGGGATTTCGTCATAAAAATGACGAAAAATTTTTTAAAAAATTTATTAAAAAAAATTCTTTTTACCGTAGATACTCGAATATAAGTCGGTGTTTTTTTCTATAAAATTTGATGAAAAAAATGGGGTCGACTTATATAAGAGTCATAGCCGTTTTAGACCGGGATATCAAATGTACGACAGAGGAAACTAACCAGGCATATATTTTTACCTGGACTTATGTAAGAGTCATGGGGTTTTTCACAGAATTTCCCATTTTTCCCCCTCGACTTATACACGAGGTCGACTTATATTCGAGTATCTACGGTATGAATATTAATTAAAAATTCAAATTATTGTTATTTTTATTATTATTATTATTAAGTTGCAAAACAAAATAATATAATTATTTTTATTATTATTACTAATTATTATTTTTTTATAATTACTATTACTATTCTTAATATCATCATTATTATTGCTCCAAAACCCAACAATTATTATTATTATTATTATTATTTAACAGGCAGACATGCGGATCAGTCCGAAAAAATATTACTCGTTTCGAGAAGAAATCAAATCTTTTATATAACATCATTAAAGAAGGTGTTTGAATAGATACCACGAAAATAGATGCTATTATGTCATTTAGAAAACCAGGCTGTGCAAAGAATCTCCCCAGTTTTCTAGGTACAGTGTATATTCGATATAGTCAGCAAACGTGGCATCAAATTAAAAAAAAGTTGCTCAAAGAAAAAGGTTGTTTATATCTAAATTGGTATTTTAAAAAACTTTTAAAACAGTGTAATAAGAAATAATGAATACAAAACCAAAGATTAACATGTATTATGTCAACAATCTGGATTGTTGACATTTTTTATTTTTTATAAAAATTAAAGGTCTAGGTTGAAAATGATAAATTATACTCCGTCGTGGGAGTTAATAATTCCTTTTGTCTCGTTGTGGAGACAGAGATAGTAATTAGAAGCTATTGATGGAGATAGCCGTCTCGAAGCGTATGGATTGTTGATCGTAGCCCAATCCATACGGATATATAAAGAGACGGCTATTTCCATCAATTGGCCCACAAACTTTTAGAGACAAATTAAATCTGCGAGAATAATTCAAATCTACGAGGCAATATCAAAACTGCGAGAACAATTCAATTATTCCAGATTTTTTTTCTAGCAAGTGGACAACGCAAAAGGAAGGGGACCCAGCGAGCTTGGGAACTACTAGGCGACCTGCAAAGGGCCTAGAGGACAACCCGGGGACCCCTAGTTGCTCTTGGTGAGATCGTTTTTTTGTTAATTTTTGGAACCTCATCTGTTTGTGATCACATCTTTCATCTCTTTCTTTGTTTAATTGCATTTTTATCATTATTTTTTTATGAGAACTTATTGATTATTGGGGTGATTTATAGAGTGACTTATTGTTATATTTAGCCGTGATTGTGTTTTACCAATAAAGTTTTATTGTGGAAGTTTTGATTCAGTTCACAAAGAGCGGATAAAGTATTATCGTGGGAGTTTTGATTCGGTAGAAAAGGTTTTATTGAGAGAAACGAACACAACATTGTAAAAGTGAGGAGTTAGGGATACACGGACGCACGTTACTGTTTCGAGATATAATAGTAACTATTGGTGAGCCCGACGTGATATGAGTTTGTCTTTCGAATTGGGTCCGTGATTTGAGGATCAATTGTTGAGATTATTGTTAAAATTGGATTTTTGAGATTATGAATTTTTCTTGGCCGACGTGATGTGAGTTGGGTCTGTGATGACAAGTTGGGGAACAATTGATGAACGGCCGGCGTGATTCGAATTGTGAATAATTATGGAATGACCGACGAGATTTTAGGTTGGTCTGTCATTCGAATTGGAAGAGAGTTTGAAATTATTGATTATTGTATGTGATTCGAAGTTGGACCTGTGATTTGAATTGGATCTGAGTTGGAAAATAATTGTTGAATTGATCATTTGGTAAATCCGATAAAAATTCATCGACGTTATATTTCATGCATAAGTCTTATTCTTGTACCGTTTTCGATTTCCTGTAGGATATCAATCTTCTGTAGGATTGTAAGTAACTTTTTTATACGAAATCGTAAATAGCTTCATAAATTGTAATATTAAAACAACTTTAAATCATAATAATTAATTTTAGTTGATTAAATCGTATTACAAATATACATAAAAATAAATTTGTGTGTTGTTCAATCAGAAATTATATTTTTTGAAAATATTGTGAATCGGAAAATTCAGGAACTGCAAGGCATCGAAATCATCCCTCATCCAGTGAATATCTCAAACGATGCCCCTTCTAACAATCCATTATTTCAGACTTTGCATCTCTTCTTACGAGGGAGATGCTTCAGTTCAGAGGATGAAGATTAAACTGGAATTGCCGAATTTATCGCCTCTAAGACGCCTGCCTGGTATAGACATGTGATTTCTCAATTGACAAAAAGATGGTTTCAAGTTATCGAAAACAATTGAAATTATTTCGAGGAATAACATTATTTGTGTTTTAAATGTTTTATAATTAAAATTTTCTCTTAAAAACATGAAGGACTTGTGACTCACCCTGGTATATCAAATCTTTTGACATTAAAATAATTGAATATATCGAAAGTTTTCACAGAAATTAAGACAACTTTGGCTGGTGCTCAACCACTCTGTTTTCCAGATTTGTCTAAACCTTTTATTATAAAAAATTATTGATACAATTGGGTCAGTGATACCTCAAAGAAATGAATTGGGAAGAGAGCTTGCGATTATATACGGTTCTGATTCAATGTTTAGTCATAAAAAATATATAGTGTAAGGAGGAAAGAGTTTCTATCAAAATTCTGATTCATAAAACTATTCAACGATTATTTACATGATAAACATTTAACTTTACGGAACGATCATAAAGCAAATACTTTTATGACGACAACAAAATACCAATTACTCAACAATTCCAAACTTGGATTAAGTAAAATAATAGTAAAGAAAGTTTCTAATATTAAAAAGTTATGGATACTCAAAGAGAAATTTAAAGATTTTCTTGAACAGGTATACAAGAGTCTCACATTTTGGAGCGCAGAAAGTGGCCAGATATATAACACCAAACGTTGATATGAAGAAATTATGGAATATACGAGAGAAGTTGTAAATCAATGTGATACGTGTCAAAGACGAAAGAAGTTGACAACTGGTTGAGACGGTAATGAAATTTCCGGAATCAGAAACTTTGATAAAATTGCAAATTTAGAAAACGTAGTCAATTTATTAATTGTTTTTAATACCACTGTCTAATTGAAAAGCAATTAAGTTTTATCAGAATTTCATTGTGTGAACTGATCATATAAGGAAGATGTAATATTTTATAATATTAAGAGCTAGAAAGACACGTTTGAGAAAAGTAAGTGTGAGTCTCCATACTAAAATACCTTCTGATGATTGAGTGTCAACCAGGTTACCAGGTATACCTTAATGCAAGCGGCTATATCCTGAATTTAGTTTCGTTTTGAATACGTTTCTTCGGAATTTAAGTGGATATACATCTTTGTTCAATGAAGCTCAGATGACCACGAGTGGCCAAATGAAGGATTATTGTCGTCTTCTATTGTGTCTTCTCAGTATTTGTCTACGATTAATTCTCAAATACAAATTTCATTATCTGCTATATTTATTATTAACTAAGATTTTAATGATATAAAAAATCGCTAAAATGACCCTAAAATATGACCTAAAAATTCCATTATATAACAGTATAAATATTAAAATATAACCTAAAAATTTTTTTATGACTTAAACAAACTTTTAATACCCAAAAATGATAATTAGTTCCGTAATAAATTATAAAAATTCAAAAATTGATAAACTCCATAACTAAACTTTATTTATTACAAGGGTACAAAATTATTGCAATAAACAACATGAACTATCCAGGGATTTTCAAAAGAGAATGATGACGATTAGCTCTCATTAGGTTTTTGTATTTGGAAAAAGACCTTTCCACATCAACAGTGGAGCATATTTAAAAAAAAATTAGGTCAATTGGTGATAAAGATTCTGTTCCTAAATTCTGCGTTGAAATTCGTCCTGATAACATATCATTTACCTTTCTAATTATAGTAAAACCGACATTTTTCTCAAGTACATTTTAAAACTTCGAATAAATTCGCTCAGAAATAACTTCCTGGGAAGATTTAAGTGCGTCATCTACAAACCTAATAAGGTGTAAGATGTTATGAATTGATTCTCCACTTTTTTCCAACTATGTTATGCTCTTTTTCAAGGAATTAAAATTTCCCACGATATAACCTTGATCACATGGTACACCGATATCTTTAAATGATTCTTGAGCCATTCTTACACAAACTGAATTATTATAGTCCTATTTTTCAATAATATTGGATAAGATTTTAAATTTTTCATAAAACTGAAACCATCAAGTTATTACCAACCTTAGAGGTAGTCCTGAATCTCGTGCAATATGTCTCAACATGTACACTCGGTATGGTGGTTTCAAAAATATTTACGAAACACGTACGAAATAGAAAATTTCCAAATTCATTTACCAGGTTTCTCAAATGTTGAGATAGCGATGGTTTAATTTTTTTATGCATACTTGAATATTCTATTTTTTTAACTATATAAGCAATTTTAAAATTAAATTTATTTATTAAAATTATGACTTAAATTTATGACGTAAAAATGAAAATATAACTTTAAAACTAAAATATGAATTTAAGATAAAAATAGAGAAATATGACATAATAAAATTATGACATGTTATAAAAATCCTAACCTTATTTATTATCATTAATGTGATTAAAGAAAATTGTTGGGATTCAATAATAATAATAATAATAATAATAAGGAGTATTTTCTGCAGACCGATTGGAATTTTTCAATTTTGGTATGCGTATCCATTCAAAGAATTGCATAGGAATAAAATTTGCCAATATCAATCAATTGAGTTGTGACACAAAATCGAGAAGAGAAATATTGGTGAGAATATGTGCCTTTTTTGAAATACCAGATACCAACTAAATAATTTTATAGTTAATTTGACAAAAAGAAATCAATAATTGACAATCAGAAAAAGACCAAAACTTTGGTTTAAGTGTCTAAACCAAAGACCTTCATCCTGGGCGATATCGCCCACTAGTGGGCATTTTGAAATATTGAGTGGGCGTTAGGAAGAAGTCCTTGGCATCGAAACATCAAGCACAGTGGTCTCATTAACTCTTTCAACTACTATACTAGTTGTAGATATTACATTCTCTTTTGTCAATAAATATTATTTGGATTTTAATAAGTTTTTCAAATTTTGGATGGGCGATAGATATTTTATAGATGGAAATGTAACAAAAATGGGTGTTAGGCTAAAAAAGGTTGAAGGCCACTGGTCTAAACTATTGATAATTGGAAATTCCTTGGTTGGTAAAGCAAATTTATTTCGTTACGCAGACGAAAGTTTTACATCAACCTTTGTACCTATAGTCGATATCGATTTAAAAATAAAATTATTTCGCTATCCTTAGATTTTTGTGGTGTTGAATAGTGTCTGGAGAATCGATTGAGAATCTCAGTAGAGTTTTCTGATTTCCAAAATTAAATAGGTTATCACTAGCGCTCAAAAAATATAAGAAGAAACTGAAACAGTGAAGGATTCTTAGAAAACAGTCGAATTATTTAGTTCTGTCTAAATATTATTTTGGAGTCAAATTTTTGAATTGCATTTTGTCGTTGGTTGTCTGAGTGATGTGGTAATTTTTGAAAGAAAGAGAAAATGATTGTAGCTTTAGTTTTGAATGCTTTCGTTAAATTTGATTGTGTAAATAATCGTTTATATAATAATAGTAATAATAAGCATAATAATAAATAATTACCTATAATTAATCATCTTGCAATATAAAAACCTTTTTTTCTCAATTTCATTATTGCTCGAATTTGTTAATTTGAAGAACTCATTGTTAGATGTCCGAATAAAGGGGAAATAGGTGGTGACAGGAGAAACAAATTAATTAATAGCTCAGTCGAATGCATTTGAGCTGATGTATCCTTAAAGCTCCTGGAGCCCCATTACCTAATGGTAAAGGGCAGAAGAGAGAACAGTGACTGTTCGAAGCGTTCTTTAACTAATATAAAGCTCTGAAAACTTCTTTTTAATGAAGTAGCAAGTTTCTCACTGTCAATAACTAAGTTATACGAAATTTGAGGATAGGTGATAGTAAAAGAAAAAAATTTACGTAAAACCAAATAAGAATTAAGTAAGATAAGTAACTGAGTTAATATGAAGTGGAATTGTGACGAAACTGTATTGAAAAACAGTTAGATCGAAGCAAAATTGAAGAAAACATTGAACCAAGTAAAGTTTATTTATTGTATTGATAAATATTGTGCATATTACCACCAATTAAAATTTAAAGTTTATTTGTTTTTGATTTTTTTCAGTTCGAACCATTATTGAGAGAGATATGTATAAATACAATGAAAGTTTTGAGTCAGATTAGAGTTCGAGATAAAATAAAAATTGGTTAATATTCATCTGATTGACAATAATGCGAATTAAATTAAATATATTCATACATGAAATCTTCGCATATTCGAAAAAATAGTGTATAAACATATTATATATATTTTTAAAAACCCTTTAAATATTGTAATACGGATGTCTGGCACACTCAATCATAACGCTGGTGTACATTAAAAATGAAAAATTCTGAACATGATCCACATTTTCGACTAATATCACGGGCTTCAAACCATAAATATCATTATTGATCGGGTCAAGCCTGTAAATTTATTTGTTTAATGCAATTTAAAATGAATATTTTATTTTAATAATTATCTGATGAAGTAGAAAAAGAAATTATTAGTTTATACATTTTAATATCAAAATTTATATATTTTTGATTAAAATGATTACAGATAATAAATAATTATAGAATCGTAACGTTAGCAGTTTTTAAATTTTGACACATTAAATTTATTATTTTTTTGATTAAAATTACTAAAAAATTTAGGAATATTTCTTTTTTAAAAAAACTTAACAGATTTGTTTCTTTCAAAATTAATTTACTTAAAAAATAAATTTAAATGTAAATTGGTTTTTATTATTCAATTAATATAAACAACAAATTTATGTAAACAAACATGTCTACTATTGTAAACACATATGTTTTAAAATTTATTGTTTTCAAATTTTTATTTTTCATTTATCCACCTAGTTATTAAATTTATAAATTTTCAGTGGTTTTCAAATACTTGAAAAATACCTGTCCAGAACAAAAAAACATGTCCAACAATCATGGCCTACCACCTGTACAAGAAAATTTTGCTCATGTAAATCAATCTCCGTAATCGATTTCCAGTTAATCGGTTTTCATTTTTACAGAACAACAACGAATCGGTCTCACACAACGCGACCACAAACGCCTCTAGTTTGGACAATATCGATTCCAAAGCGTCGACAAATTGGCACGAACAACCAAATGTTGGGAAATATAAATTCATCAGAACGATCGGCAAGGGAAACTTTGCCAAGGTCAAGCTGGCGAAGCACGTCATTACTCAAAAGGAAGTTGCCATCAAAATCATTGATAAAACCCACTTGAATTCTTCCAGCAGACAAAAAGTTTGTTGATGAATATTAATTTATAATACCTACAACTACGTTATTCATTCGATTGTTTTCTAATAATGTAGCTCAATCGTGAGGTGAAGATCATGAAAAGCATCAATCATCCCAATATTGTAAAGTTGTTCGAGATAATTGAAAATGACAAAATTCTCTATTTGGTCATGGAGTACGCAAGCGGAGGTAATTATTACTTGTTCGATACTTCAGTTTTTTTGGTTAAAAAAGATTTAGTTTTATCGATCCTTAAAATTAATCGTTAAAGTTTTAATGAATTTAAAACATAATCGATTTTCTAAGTTAATCGATAATTATATTGACATCTGGATCGTCATAACTAATAATTTTTTAAAATTTTATCTATCCATCTCAACTCATCGATTGAATTTCACTCTTTTGCTTTTGATGTATCTCAACTGATAATTAAAATAATAGTTCTTCTGATGCACGTTGAAAGATCATTTTACAATTTAAATATTTATAAAAGGTTTTGTTATTATTTTTTCGTGTTTAAATATCGATTGAATTTCATCGAATTTTATCGATCAATTTTTATATATCGGTAAAATTTCAATCTTTATTTTTTATTGAAATCAATCGATAATAATCATAAATCGATTTCAACCGGAAGTAACACTGGCCATTTTTTTTTCACTTGACATTCGTCTGTCATTAAATGTCAATTGATTTTTTATCGATTGACTTATTTTTAATTAAAATTAATATTAAATAAATAAACTATTTCGATAATATTGAATTTTTTTGATTTTTGATATTTTGCATCCCAACTCAGATTAAATTTCACATTTTCTTTTTGAATTTATCGAAATTGATTACTCAAAAATCATAGTCGAAAATCGATTATTGTAAAATGAAGTAATGGATTGGTTTTTATTAAAAATAATCAATATTCAATTAAAAACTTCGATTTAATTTGATATTTCAATTTTTGTGTAATTTATTGTTATTTTTCAAGATCGTTTTCTAACGTTTTTAATTCGAAGCGTCACGTGTTTACGGTTATTTTTAAAATATTATCGATTACAAAAATCTATAATTATTTAATATTTGATTATAACCGCTATCGTTTCATGTGGATTAATTTCGCTCCAATTTCTTCGATTTAAATATTTAGTAATTTTTCAAAATTGTTTTTTCCTTTCTGTTTCTATATTTTTCAATATCACCACGCTATCAATACGTGAAATAAGTGTTGTTTCTTATTAATTGATTTTATAAATATTGATTTATTTATTCATGTAACGATTGTTTGTTTTTTTCAAATATTATCAATTTTAAACATAAATAATTATTGATTATTGAATTGAAATTAAATTTTTTCTAGTTTAATTAGTATTTTTCGTTTTTCTTAACCAACTTTATCGATTGCTTAAATTGCAATTGCTGATTTATCTTATTGGTTTTTTCATTTGGCTTTGTAAATTTTCTATTGGACTCTTACCCCGGCGAATCAGATGAGAGCTGAAAGTCTTTTAAATATTAATCGATTGGGTAATTTTTATACAGACACTAATTTCATTAATCTTTAATACAAAAATAACTTGTTTTATCGTTTCAAAATAATCAGTAATATTGATAATAGAGGTGAAAGTTTTTATTTGTTTTAAAGTTTCATATATGATACCTTATGTGATAGAAATAGAGAGATGGGGAGGAGAGAGACGAGAATGAATGAAGCAATGTGATGATATTTGAGTCGTGACGTTAGTCGGTCTATTTTTTCCGATAGATATTATTAATTTTAATTTAAATGAATATCTCAATCTGATTTTCATTGTTAGTTTTCTCAATTATTTTGAAATAGATCAGTTGTGCTTTAATTTATTAAATTGGTTTTCCACATAATTTATTGATTTATTTTCAATTTTAAAAGATTCCACGATTTTTTACTGATTTTTATTATCGATTTTAAAAATATTAATCAATAATTATTGATTATTTGACTAAAATTAAAGTTATTTTTAGTTGTCTACTGTATTCTAAGAATTTTTGATTAAAATTGAATCTTGTTATGATTTTTTACGAGTCGGAGAAAAGTTTACATGTTCTTATTTTAATAGTTAAAAATTTGATTTTTTCAAATCGATACATATATATGTATATAATTCATAATTTAATTGATGATTATTAATTGATGATTTATTATTGATGATTATCAATGAAAGAAGCGTATTTTTTCTAATTGCAATATTGAAATAGCAATTCTTATACAATGAGAAAAAGACAGAGAGAGGAGAGGGTGATGGTGAGCAAGAAAAACCAGAATTTTTAAGCGTCAAAAGTTCTCAATCGATATTGATCATGATTGATATTTTTAATATGAAATATCAGTAATATTTGGTGTCTTTCTTTAATTTTCGTTCCATAGTTATTTCCTTTAAATAGATCCTTGCTGATTTATATTATATTTATTTTCTTATACATTGTCTATATACATTTGTCTATAGTAAAACAGTAAAAGAAATGGATTTTTCATGAAAATTAAATATTTTAAAATGGAATAAGATAAAGGGGATGATTATATTTAACATTTACCAGGAGAAGTGTTCGATTATTTGGTTGCTCACGGTCGGATGAAGGAGAAGGAGGCCCGATTGAAATTCCGACAAATTGTGTCGGCTGTTCAGTATTGTCACCAGAAGAAAATCGTCCATCGCGATTTAAAAGCGGAAAACCTTCTACTTGATAAAGAAATGAATATCAAAATCGCCGATTTCGGATTTTCTAATGAATTCAAGCCCGGTGACAAGTTGGACACGTTTTGTGGCAGTCCTCCATATGCTGCTCCAGAATTGTTTCAGGTTTTTTTATTGATTGATTTCTATACAAAATGTTTCTTATTATAAATTCAATATTTGTTTGTGGATTCTATTATTATTCATGATTTTTTGGTTATTATTTGAATTGATAAATTAGGAAATTTTATATTTATTGATTTTTTCAAATCGGTCTTTATCAATTTCCATAAAATCAGTTTGGTATAAAATGACTTTACTAAAATAGAAATCTATGTTTGATCACTAAAAATGTATAATTTTGATTGATCAAAGAGTAAGTTTATTTTTAAGTTATATTGATTGAATGATACAGTCGGCGCTCAGTTATTTGAACTTTCAGTTATTTGAATAATTTTTTTTAATTCTATTCAAACAAAGCTGGAAGATCATGGATTTGTT
>JBBMKC010235010.1:0-11251 GCA_037834085.1 Bipalium vagum | reverse complement strand
ATTTTCAATAACTTTTGACATTTCTTCAATTTCATATGCACCTGGAGTTAAACTTATATTTTTAGTTTTTGACTTAAGTTTACTATCTGTAACTTTTAAAATTATTTTAATATTGATTTCATTAATATTGAAAATTGAATAAAAAGTAGAAAAATAAGCTAATGATAATTCATAGTTAAAATTAAGATCAAGAACTAAAGGAGTTCAAAATTTAAAAGTAGTATCGGAATTTCTACTTAGTACAACAAGTGATGTTGATAATTTTTGAGATAAAAGATTTGATATTTTTTGTAACAGAGTTGTCTAGACCTTCGGTCGCTTTTTCCATTTTTAGAGAAAATTTTCAATCAGAAACTAATTCATATTTTTTATTATTATTTTATCATTATTTTTTTGTTTTTTTAATTTTTTTAAAATTAAATTATTAAGATTATCATGTCCTGCTTTTTAGCAGATAAATATTTACTTTAGGTTACAAACTGATCAAGCGAATATTTATTTTTGTAAATTTTATAACCTTATATATAATAACATTTTATTTATAACATTCTTGAATTATATTTTTTGTTTGTTCAATTTCTTCATTAGTTAAAATTTTTCCTTCTGTGGCTTTAAGTTGAAAAATATAAAGTTTATTAATTGAAATTTCTGTAGACTCACAATTTTTAAATGAGAATCTATTTTAGTATACTTAAATTTTATTTTTTTATAATGTGTAAATAAGTCTTCTAAAACTTTTTTTTCATTCATAAAATTTTCAATTTTTAATTTAGCTAATTGATCTATTAAAGGATTAGAAAGTCTATCACATTCAAATTTTTCATCTTTATAAATAAATTTATTTTCTAAATTTGGATATTTTTTCAAAAGGTGCACTTGCCTCAATTTTCATTTTTTTAATTTAAAATTAAAATTTAACATTATATAAAATTGAAACGATGAATACATAGTAGCGTATATTTAGATAAAACTTTTTCATAAAAATTACAATCTCTTCCATTTCACTTTTAAATAAAATTTTAAAAATTAAAATTAAAATGATTTCATAAATTTTTTTATTTTTTGAATTAAATTGAAATTTATACTTATTACTTGATGGAAAAATTGTTGAATATTTTTTTCTGAATTATAGAAAAAATGTGAATGTGTTGGAGAAGTAATTGATTTAGTACATTTTAAAAATATTAAATCGGTTCCGAATTTAGATTCTGTTACTTCTGTTCGTCTTATTGATTTTCCATTAACAAAAATGTCCTATTATTATCATACCAACCAAAAACATGATATTTATTTTCTGTTCCTAAATTTATAATATCATCTTTTTTATAATTGATTTCTTCTGTAACTGATATTACTGTAAAAGGTTCAATTAAAGAATAAGAAATATTTCTAAATAAATAAACATCATTATTTGCAAAGATATTTAGACAGGAAACATTTATTCCTTTTGATATTGTTGATTTCCAAAATGAATGCCAAATATTTATTTGGTTTAAATGTTTCATTTAATTTTTTATAATCATCTTCTGTATAAAAGGATTTTTAGTTTTGAAATATATTTTTTAGATTTTAGTTTTTCATTATGGAATTCTTTCTCTATAATTTTACTTTTTATATTTAATTCATTTAAGTCATTTTCAAATTTTTTTATATTAATTGTTTTATCATTTAAATTAATTATTTTTTCACTTTTTATTATATTTAATTTATCATCTATATATATCTTATTTACAACATCATTATCTTCATTAGGATTTGTAATATTTATTATTTTATTATTATTCATATTTAAAATTCCTTTCACTGAATCACCAGTAACATTTTAAAATTTATTTTCTGAGTCATTTTGAATATTTTTAATTTCTTCGTTTATTTCGTTTTTTTCTTCATTATCATTATCAGCATAATAAATTGGTGGTTTAGTTTTATAAATATATTTCCCATTTTCAGCAATATTAACAAAAACTTTATCGCCTGAAACATCTTGCATTTTTTAAATTTAATTTTTAAATTTTAGTTTCAACTTCACAAAATAACATATTCCAGCTCTTCTATAATTTTTTCAATTTTTTTCTCTCTGAAAAATTTGATATAAAACATATAAAGATAATTTTTCCAGTAAATCAGTTCAGACTGAAAATCAAATTTATCATATTCTTGTATTCGTAATAGTAATTCGTATCCATAAAACCTACCTAATATTTTTTCTCGATTTTTATCAATAATTCCATAAACAATTGGATTTGTAAAATAAATTTCATTAACAATAAATATTTCATTAATCCATTTTACCGTGTATCCTTTTTTGAATTTATTTTTATATTTAAAAATTCGAAATTTAGGATATAAAGATAATTGAGAAACAGGGGAAATTTTATCAGTTGTATCAGTTTTCAATTTCTCAGAAAATAATGAGTCATTCCAATTGAACTATGAATTTTATTATTATAAAAACAAATTAAATTTGATAATAAATGTAAAATGGAATGAGTCAGGTTTTGGAATTGGAGGGATATTTAATTTACCTGTTTCATTATAATTATTTATTATTTCATTATAGTTTTTTAAACGTTTATCAACATGAGTTCCAGGTCCACAGAAATTTGAAACTGGATTTGTTTTGTTTAAATGATTTAAAAATTTTAAATGTAATTCTACTAAGTATTTTCCTGTTGTAAATTTGTTAAAAAAATTATTATTTGTAATTTTTGATTGAATATCAGATCCTGTTTTTATAAAAAAAAGATGGAAATCTTTCTTGAATGTTTTGAATATTTAGATTTTTATTTTTAGTGGTTGATAAAATTTTTTCAGTCGTTGTTTTTTTATTGATGTTATTGTTATTTTTAATCGTTGTTTTTTCAGTCTTTATTTTATTTTTTTCAGGTCGTTGTTTTTATTCGTAGATATCGTTGATTTTTCGTTGATTTCGTTGAATATTTTTTTCATGTATTTTTGTATTTTCGTGATGACTTTTATGTTTTTTATTAATAGATTTATCACAATACCATTTTTAAACCAATTTTTTAGTGAATTTTTTTGAACTAAATAAATATATATTTGTCCCCAGTACAATTATTTTTTTGATTATTTTTTTAGTGATTTTTTAAGTAATTTATATGACACAAAATGTGTCTATTACTTTTTCTATTTGTATAACACAAAGTGTACCCTGTTTAACAACACATTTTTTCGTGAACAAATACAAGCCCTGAATTTTTAAAAAATATATTTTATGCTTTTTTATATTTTATATATATTACTTTTTAAATATTTTTTCTATTTTTAGTAATTTTGTAAAATTATTTTTTGTTGCCAAAATTATATGTTTCAACCTATTTTTAGGGCTGTTTTTGTTAATGAAAAAATGGAGGGATGAACAGGGCACACTTTGTATTGCAATAACTTGGAATGATAAGCACGAGTCTCCACTATCTGCTCGCGTTTTAGTACATTACAAACCTTCTGAAGATCAGATATTGACTCGGTTCATTCTGACTATAATCCGATGTATTCTGAAGATGTCTTTGCCAGGAAATGCTATTCTAAGGCAGTCATCATCTTTGAACCAAACCCCAGTTTTGAAAGACTTTAAAAAAATTTTATAAAAAAGGAGATATTTATAATCAATGTAACTTAGTGTGTATAATAACATTTTTCCAACAATAACAATCAATATAAAAAAAATAAAAACAAATGACAATGTCCAAATTGTTTCAAATGTCTTAAATAATAAAACAATCAAATTAAGTCAGTTAATTATACAAAGTGTTAATTAAAACAATTATTCAATAAAAATTAATTAAAATAAGTTATACTAAAATTTATAATAAGAATTAAAATAAGTAAAGAAAACTAAAACAATAAGCTCACTGTTTGTGCTCTGTTTAAATTTTCGAACTATCAACTAAGCTTTTACTGTTTGCTTAGAGATAGCCCTCTGATGGGGAACTTAAATATAACCCCAGGAAAAAGGAACAAATCTTTACTTGTAAATAATTAAAATATGAACCCTCTTGTCTTTTTCTTAAAAAAAATAATAATCTTCACTCTTCCCTCTTCTACGCAATAAATAATAATCTTCCCTGTGTTGGGTTTACCCAAGAAAACCCCCGGGGAAAAAAATAAGTAATAAAAACTATAAATAAGGTATAAATCTAATAATAATAATAATAATGATAATAATATTAATATTAATAATTAAAATTAATTAATACTCAAAAAGTAATTGAAAAATTCCGAGGAATTTTATTTTGAAAATACTTTAAGAAATAAAATAATCCTTAAAAAATAATTTGTATTTTAAAATACCTGAAAGAGGTATTTTAATAAAGAATAAGGGTCATAATGAAATAATTTTTAGGGAATTCTTAGGGAGTTTTGGAATTTTGATAAAATGTTTAGAATTTCAAGTATAATTTTGAGAGTATCTGAAGAATATTTCTCAGATGAAGATCAGTCCCAAATATTATATAAGCTAAGGGATTTCAGTAGATTTTCGCCCCTCAGAGAACGTGAATAGAAGTTATTCGAGAAATCATTCGAGAAGAGTTATTCAAAGTATTCATTCGAGCGGAAGAGTTATTCGAAACATTCGTTCAAGCAGAAGTTATTCAAAAAATTCATTCGAGCAGAAGAAGTGTTTTCAAGTATATTCAAACTTTTATTATTAGACTGTGCTTAAAATTCTCCATCAAAGGGTTATCGGTGAGCAACCGTTAGGGCTCAGACGATAACTCGGGAGTTTTAGCGTCAACTAAATCGTAAGACTTTTCCTTTTTGTTTTCTTTTATCTTAAATCGTAATTTTACAAGTAATATTTTATTGTAATCTTGATAATATTTCATTATTAGTATTGATTTAATATTACATGATTATTTTGACATTACCTTCAATTATTTTGGTATGGTGAAGGATTATCAGACAGTGTAAGGGTGTGGAACATTTCAAACATTTTTTGTGATCCCAGTCTTTTGCATTATCTTTTGAATTTTCAGTATATTGTATTTTTAATTTGGTGTGATATAAATACAAGTGTTGCTTTACTGATTGTTTATATTGATACCACCTAAGATTTTGAAGTCCGGTTTAAATTTCATACCCTAAATATTGAACACTTGTACACTTTTGACGCAGAAATTCTACCAAAATCGTTCTGCTTTTATACTTCTTTGTTGATCTTGTTAGACTGATCTTGACTTGGATATTATTCTTACAATAATAATCTAAAAACCTGAAAACTCCTTTAAAAGTCTTAAAATTTCCTAAACTTCCTACCTTTTCTTTTATCGTTATATTATAATTATCATTATTGTTTTAAAATTACTCTTTTTAAAAAAAATTACTTTTTGAGAACTTTCTTTTATATTTATTTATTTTAAAGTAGAAATATTTCTGTACTTTTATTTATATTTTTGATTAATTAAATCTTAATTATTTATTAATAATTAAATTTATTGACCCTCTATGCGACCCCTCTCAATATTATTTTATCTTTACTGGGCTTTATCGGGTGGCTGTCTTGGGTAATCACAACAATGATATTTTTCAACAAATAATCGCTCATAATAACCATTTCTTGAGGGACAAGTACATGTTAATATTTGAAAAACCTTTGTGTGCTTCGGCACAAACCAAGATACATTGTGTCTCTTTTCTCATTTGTCTTGTAAAATAGATTGACAAAATCCAATTGAAATTTCACTTTGTTAAGATATCTCTGAAAATGTTAAGCCACAGTCGTTTTTATATCAGTGATCCTGTCGTCGGTTTATGTGGAAGGTCTTCTGGAACACTGGTCATATCCCAGGAATTTTCTGCCTTCTTTAAAAACCTTGATAAATCCATGCTTGGGAAATACATTGCTTACGGAAACATTTATATCATTTTTAGAGCTTTAAAACACGAAATGTCGTTCTGCTAATAAAATTTAATAAAAATCCATTGATCTTCAAAGAATAGGATTTTGAAAATCACTGGTTGATTTTTATAAGTTAGCTTACACAATTGTCTCTCACTTATTAATAATTTAATAGTGAAAAATTATTTTTATATTAATTAAAGTTCAATAAATCAATCCAAAAAAGAATTGGTTAAATTCTATTGTTGAAAATTTTTAAATAAGATTTTTTTTCGGAACTTTTTAAACAATAGTATATTAATTCTTGTAAAAATATATTGTTAATTTTAATAATATTTTTTAATCTTCTTTTTCATGATAAATTTACGAAAACTCACACTAAGAATAATAATATAGAAAATTAAAAGATCTCATGAAAATTTTGACTTTTTATTAAGAAAAAACATTTGTTTATACTGAGTTTTAAAAAACACTTCAAACTAATAAAAATATATTTTGCAAAGTTCATTCTTTTAAACACAAATTAATCAAATAATTAAACAAAAACAAAATAAAACAATTAATTTTCATTCTTATTTCCACATTTTACCATTTACATTATTCTTTAAAATGTTCAATTTTAACCTAAAATGTTGTCCTATTTCTTTTCTTTTTAAAATATCTTTTCTAAATGTTCACTTTATTTGATTATGTTCCAATGGCTTGTTATAATTTTAAAAAGGTTTTATAAGTTGTCATTTTAATAATGCAAATCTGATAAAAATAAATGTGATAAAATCCCAACATAGTTTAATTGGAAAAAAAACTTTAAAATCGATAAATTTCCGAAGAAAAGCTTTAGTGTATATTGTAATAAGAGGCTCCTTTTATAATTTAGCTCATTTGTGATCAAGTGTACTCATTCTAATATGTAATGTGCAATGATTTTATTCTCAAGATTTCTGCGTTTAAGTCGCCATAAACAGAAAATAAGATGGTTCGACTAGGATTAAGTAATTTGTACCGAGATAGATAAGCTTATAATCTCAATAAAAGTAATAGTTACGAACTCGAAAATGTTTTTAATTTGTTTGTTTAATATAGTAGACAGATTACGTTAATGAAAATCAAACTTTGATCATAAACCCCAACAGTTTACATTACATGTTAAATTTTACCATCTGTCACCATATTTTATTATTTTTCCTTCATTTTAATTTGTTAAATTAAATTAATTAAAAACTCTTACATTGTAGGCTGTCATATATATATCGATATTTTGATAATGAAATAAAATAAAAAATTTAAATTTATTTATATCTTTTGAGTATTTGAAAGCTTGACCAACTCCTGTATTAAATGAATATTTTTTGCATTAATAGAATTTTTTTATTTAATCAATATTATCTTAGAATTTACAATTTTACATAACCGTAACTTTTTTGCATATATTAAATCTTATCCTTATTTATCCAATAAAACTAACTTATTTCTTTTGCAATTAATTATACATTTTTTATATAAAAAATAAATTACATTGAATTTTACAATATTTATAACGAAATTTAACACTTAAGTCCTTTTGATTATCAATTTATAATTATATCAGATATAAAATCAAAAAATTCAAGTATGAAATTGCATTTGAATAGCACAGTTAAATTTCTATAATACATCGCAAACAAGATTTTGTTAATAATTTATTTTACAACATTAATATTGAAATTCGAAAACAAGCTAATTTTAATAACGTAAATTACTTTTTTATTTGTTTACATAAACAAAAAAGCGCATTTAAATAAAACTTTGAATTAAAAAAATTATCTCAATTCATTTACAAAATTTGAAAAAAAACACTATCATCATACCAAGCCATTCTTTTTAAAATAACAATAATAGTAAGTCTAAACCATACGAATTCTTTCTTTTTTAAAAGAAACGCTTTTAACATATTTGAAAGAAAATATAATAAAAAATATATTAAAATTAAAATGACCTTGAATTTTCTAATACTTGTTTATATGCATCTATATAATTGTAATTTTCAATGGCATAGAATTAACACTACAAATCATCCAAATTTTCTTCCCAAAATTTACCAATCTAATACATTTTTAATTGAAGAATTTAAAAAATCTTTTTTTTTCTTTTCAAACCAGTGCATTTTTCAAAAATTGCATCATTTTAATTATAATATTAATTTTTAAAAATGTATATATAGTCAAATATGTTTAACCTTCCTTTTTAATAAGTTTTAGGAAAAACTTAATCTGTCAAATTATATTATTCTTACCTGTTTGTCTAGCAACACTTTACAATCCAGGCTGTGGCCACAATTGAAAGGTTCAGCTAAATAATTGATCTATTAACAAATATTTACACGACAACAAAGCATACAATGGAACACAGATAGAGAAAAAAGATTACAGGTGATAGACTGGAGATAAAAGAAGAGACTGAGAAAGTGATTAAGTAAGAGAGACAGTCCGTAGAAAATTAAAATCACAAAAATGATATCTGATAGAAAATATCCAATAAAAAACTTTACAATAAGAACTTATAACCCAAAACTACGATTCCTGGACACAAAACATATCTACCGACAACAGTATTCGATTATTGATTAACAACACAGACTTTGAAAAAGGTAACGGCAATAATCGACAAACGAAGAGAAATACGAAAGTTTAATTCACACTGAAACAAGAACTATATTGAAAGAGAAATAAATTATCATCGTCATCATCACCATCAATACCGACACCGTTATATCATATCATTTTCATCATCGGATCGTAACTGCACCTCCGGTAGCGCTCCCGTTCCGGCTGCTACCACTACTCGACGACAAATAAAGTGGTGGTATGTTAGTCGTACTTCCAGCAGTGATCGAATTGGTCGACGATACAGAAGATGACACTGTCATCCAATAGACCTCGAGAAGCAGCTGTTCCTTGAGACAGCTAGTTAAGCCCCCAAGTCCAGAACCTTTCCAGTCTTGATTGGATGACCGTGGACAGCCAATTAACGGTGCACTGCCTCGTCTCCGTTGAATGTACGCTGACGCAGTTTGTGACGTTCGCGGAGCAGACTGGCAGATTTTGATATTGTTGGACTCCTCCCAAGCCGACGGAATCGGGAAGGCCTGTAC
Organism: Bipalium vagum; assembly: GCA_037834085.1. Classification (NCBI taxonomy): domain Eukaryota; kingdom Metazoa; phylum Platyhelminthes; order Tricladida; family Geoplanidae; genus Bipalium; species Bipalium vagum. The sequence continues at coordinate 2,261 of JBBMKC010235010.1, read as the reverse complement.
CATCAGTGGAAGACTGCCTCGACGGCGACTGGGATTCGAGACTGAATTGGCTCGTGGATGTTGAGGAAGAGAACCTCTTCTGTATGACAATGGCTGGGTCGATGTTGTCGGTCGGGAAAAGGTTATCATTGTTGTTGATAATCGATGTCTGGGTTGCGGCTTACTTAGTGAATTGAGAACATTGTCCGGTAACGATAAGCGACGATGAATATCACCAGAGATTTTTGTGATACACGAAGATGCCAATGTTGTCTCTTCTGTTAACGTTTCAAGACCAGATATTGGAGAAAGTGAGGCAACGTTGGACAAATCGATTTTCGTAGAAGGATTGTGAACTATTTTGGCAGAAACAGCAGCAAATTGCTGCTTATAGACTTCCCACTTATTGAGGTTTATGTCAACATATTTAACCAATAAAGCAGAAAGGTTGGATTTAAGGAAAGTATTCCATTGAGTTATAAGAGGACGAACAATGAAACGAATGAATCCTAAAATGATAGAAAGAAAGTTTCTGTGTTAACTTGAATTTTTTTGGTTAATATTTACCCAGTTGAATATCGGCTTTCGTTGTCATACACCGATCGTGTGTGGACAAAACTGAAATGCCTTGGGTTTTTTCTATGTCGCCCTGAAGGAAAAACTCCTCACACACTAAACTGGCCCAACCAAGCGTAACAGGCCAACATCGACAAGGATTACTGATATCAGCACATTTGAGGGCCACCTTTTCATAAAAAATCTGTTTAGGAGAATTCATTGAGAAATATTTAGTTAGGAAAAATTCTCCTAATCACGAAACAAGTTCACAGAACAAGATAAAATTAATACCAAGGTCAATGAAAAATTTTTGATGAAAAAATGAATGTTTTAATTAACTTAATTATTTAATTTTAATAATCAAACAAAAATATTGATTTATGAAATAAACGCCTCTTTTTTGTACTTTTAATTAAATCAATTTTCACTGAATTTACTTGGCAGAAAAATTATTTATATAGGACAATTATTATTATAATAAAAACACTAACAACTTTTAAGAACAATTGCAAAATTTTGAACGTTAAATGATGAATAGTCCAATTTAAATAATTTTTTCTAATTAAAATAAATTTATATTTTAAAATTTTTAATAAATTCTTTAAAATACTAAATATAATTGATAGCATAATAATAATAATAACAATACTATAAATATTTTGATAAGACAAGAAAGTTTGCTTTGATCATTTTTTCATTATATCAATACGAAATTTAGATTTCAAAACTCCACTAATCCCACAAATAATATTTTAATTAATTTTTATGCTTAACTCAATAGTTTTGATTTTAAGTAATATTAATCAAATACATGATAGGTGACGACGAAAACTGAAGTTAAGAGATTTAACAATAAAATTATGTTTAGAAATTACAATAAAATAATCAAAACATGAGAGAAAAAATTAAATATTTAAATCATTTGAGTTCAGTCACAAGCATTTTGTTCTCTAAACTCAATAAATAACAAATCCCGGTGGCGGTCTCACAAGACTTCTTTGGGATATTAATATATAAATTTTGAAGAAGTCAAGTAGAAGAGAATTAAGGTTAAATAAAGTAAACAGTCGTGATGAAACGACCTTTAACAAATAGTTATTCAAAGCTAACAAGCAAGATCTTGCCATTGGTTCAAGCGAAATGGATATTATTGTTTTTCAAAAAATCAAAGATATTAGTTTTTTTAGAAAAAAAGAATTAAAATGATATACAAATTACAATTAACTACTTTTCAACAAACAAAATTTAAAAGAAACAAATTTATTAATATTTCAGAAATTTATTTGACTTCACTCGCATCATTTCTCCATCAATAACTATACCTGAAATGGAAAATACTTTGTTAACCATAAATTAAATGCTATCTTCACATCGCCAAACTTCAACTTTCTTTCTCGAGTCTATTGTAAAATATTCTTCGTTAAGTTTGCTTTAGTCTTGATCTTTTCAGTCTTTTTTAAATCAAACAAAGTCTGGGTATTTATGCTATTTTCACAACTATTTTGATTTTTTTCCCATATTTTTGTTAATTTCATGGAAATTAATGATCTCTAATTGTTCTTCAAAAAACTTTCATTGATGAATGACCTTCAATGTCTTCAATAACAACATGACAATCGATTTTTCACGATCGATGCAACTGTATCTTATGTACTATGACTATTCACAGAAATATAAAATCTTTCAATTATACCGTGAAAAGAACAACTTTAATTCCTGAAAAA
>JBBMKC010234999.1:0-11252 GCA_037834085.1 Bipalium vagum | reverse complement strand
CAATTGGTCGAAAATACCGACGAGACCTTTTGCATTGACAATGAAGCCTTGTATGATATCTGCTTCAGAACATTAAAACTCACAACTCCAACATACGGAGACCTTAATCACTTGGTCAGTGCTACGATGAGCGGAGTCACAACTTGTCTGAGATTTCCAGGTCAATTGAATGCCGATTTGAGAAAATTAGCCGTGAACATGGTTCCATTCCCACGTTTACACTTTTTCATTCCCGGCTTTGCTCCATTGACCAGCCGAGGTAGTCAACAGTACCGAGCTCTCACAGTTCCTGAACTGACACAGCAAATGTTCGATGCCAAGAATATGATGGCTGCTTGTGATCCAAGACATGGTCGTTACTTGACTGTAGCTGCTCTGTTTAGAGGACGTATGTCAATGAAAGAGGTGGATGAACAGATGTTGAATGTGCAAAACAAGAACAGCAGCTATTTCGTTGAATGGATTCCAAACAATGTAAAAACTGCTGTTTGTGATATTCCACCAAGAGGTCTAAAAATGGCTGCTACATTCATCGGTAACAGTACCGCAATCCAAGAACTGTTCAAGCGAGTAAGTGAACAATTTACAGCCATGTTCCGCAGGAAAGCCTTTTTGCATTGGTACACTGGTGAAGGTATGGATGAAATGGAATTCACTGAGGCTGAATCCAACATGAATGATTTAGTGAGTGAGTACCAGCAATACCAGGACGCTACGGCTGAGGAGGAAGGTGAATTTGAAGAAGAAGAAGCGGAACAGTAGATAAACAATTAGATTTGAAAATACTTTGATAATTTTTTGTAAGATTTGCTTTGTTTCTTTAGAAAAGAAATTCTATCATTTCTTCTTTCATAATTTTAGCTTAAACTTTCCAAATGATTTTTTATTAATTGTTTCATCACTCACTGAGGATGATATTGATTAAGATTTTCCTATTCAGCTATTGTTTTATTTATCTCATTTTTTATTTTTTTCATTTCAGTACTCTTGCAAAATTTCGTATTCTGTGGAAATCATTTGACACATTCACAGTGAAGAAAGTGTTTAGTTTTCGAACTTTTAGTTACATTTGGTGTACTGCTAGATTGATTTTTCTTAAATAAAAATTATTATTTTTAATTTTCGTTATTGAACAAACCCGTTATTAAATGTCCAACAAGGACTTTCCTGTCTATCTTTATAATTGTATGATTATCATTTTATGGGATATCAACATACATATTTGGGAGAGGCACCGCTTTTCCCATTCATAAATTAAGTTAATTTTAGGAGGCAGATAGAAAAAAATCTTTGAACTAATCATGGTAACTCGAGTCTAATGGTGTATATAGTAATAAATAATTTTCTTATTAAATGGAAAGTTAAAAATATATGGAAATCAACCAGATTTAATTGATCAATTATTTTTCCGAATTAAATTTATTATTAGTCAAATCTACTGGTAGACTTGATCTGATTTCTGCGGATTTGAGATTTTTGGATTTCTTTTTTTAAAGGCACCGATAGTCTACGGTACTTTTTTGTATAATAACTTTTGATCTAGTAGACAGAATTATGATCTCATTGGTTTCAACATCTTTCGAACTGATGTATACAGACTCAGAATAATCTATTTATTTTTTATATTTCAGTATTTCTTAAATCCAAGATTCTGTTACAACACTTTCTACCTATTTTCTGTCAAGTTGACTTATTTCGCATTTGCAATTTCGCTTCTGTAAACAGAAAAATGTTAAGATTTTATATGATTTATTACGGATTTTATATTTATATTAATATTAATATTATAATTATTTTGATTATATTTTTTGATAATTTCTTTTTTTCTATTTTTTTAAAATTATTTTTTTTATTACTATTTTTATTTTTATTATCACTGATATTATTACAAAATGTACTTTTAATGTTCGTCATTAAATTAAAATAATAATCAATCTGAATGGACATCAAAGATTGGCAGTAAACGGAAGCTTTAAACAACAGAAATGATTGTAATAAATAGGAATAAAACGATGTGGTTGAAAAAATTTTAAGTTTGTTGTATTATCATTAAAAGTACACTTTTCATAGGGAGACCTTTTGTGAGAATTTTATCGTAACAAAAATCTTTATCTAATAACAGTAACAAAAAATCTCAGCTGAACTTACAAGAATTTGTTAAGGTTTTAAACCAAACTCTTTGTATTACCTGCCATTGTTAGATCAATATTAATTTTTATGTTATTAAAATTGTGTTAAATTACGTGTGTGATTATATTATTATTGGTATTGGTATACTTATTATTTATATTCTAGAACCAACTTAGTACTCAATGAGTTTGAAGGGTTTAGTTTGGTTGAGTGAAGTTTTATTGTAAATTGTTCTAATTAGAATATATTTCAGAATCTCATCTTGATGGTTGTTCTCAATAATATTTATTTATTATTATTGTTTTTTTATCACTTAGATTTTCAATGTGCAAAAACTTCAACTTTTGAAATTGTACTATTCAACTTTTCCAGTTAGTTTTTGTGATATCCATTAAATAATATTTTAACCAATTAGTCTTAACTACTTTAATTTATTAATATTTTTAATTTAATAATATTTTTTTTAATATTAATATATATTTTTAATAATTTTATTAATATTTTAACCAATCAAAACAATACCAAATTAATTTTTCTTAATAATTATTATTTGTTATTGGTTAAATCTCAAATCAGAATTCCAATAATGCATTAACGAATACAAAAATTTTAGTGTCAAGCTTGGACGATAAATCTTATTGCGATCAATGGTATTATTACTATTTTACTCAACTGAAATATGTAAATTTTAGTTCAAACTTAACTAACTTCCCACTTTGTTAAAAACGTTTTCGTTTGATTGATTATCCAGGCGGTGGGATATCATAATTTTTATTATTATTAATTTATTATTTAGCTTTTATCATTATCTTAACGGCAGGATAATATTATAATAAATTATTCTAAAGTTTTCCTTAAAAGTACTTTATTAAAATTAAAACTTTTATTATTATTATTATTATTATTATTATTATTATTATTATTATTATTATTATTATTATTATTATTATTATTATTAACACTTGGTAATCTCCAAATCTATGGTTTGTGCCTTTGACAATCCAAACAGACACTCCCGATTTATTGTGATTCAGTCCTCTGAAAATTTATAAAATAACTCACGGTAAACAACATAGTTTTTATTGGATTACCACATACGACATCAATGAAATAGTTAAAATTACAAATTTAGTTCATACTTAATTCATAAAAACTAGTCCCGTAAAAAAAAGCAACATTTATTTTATTAAAAGCTTCGGTTCCGTCTGTCAGTACATTTTTTTTTACTTCTTCATCATCGTTTTTTACATGATTCTTATTTCTCGTCTTTGAGTATTCGCCTGTCATCGGCTCGTCTTGTGTCATCATTCGGATTGGAGGGGAGCGCTGTGGAGGTTAAAAACACAAACAAAATTTACTTAATTCGGCCTCTCATCGGCTGCGCCCCTATGTCACCATACTCATACATATACAAGCAACAAACCCACTTCAAACAAACTCTGGTACCTCCACATTTCCTCTTGGCTCTGGCCCACTCCGATTCCAATTCTCCTTTCTTGAACAAACCCCCTCCCCGCTTTCTTTTTTTATCATTCACTAACAGTAATTTTTGACCTTGGTCGATTTTAAAAATCAATTTCTTTATGTCCTCTTCTAATTTCTCTACCTCTGGTGAATTCTCAGTTAGGTCTATATTCTTTGACAATATTACCACATCTTCATTGCTTGTCTGCTCCTCCAATGTTGGAGTTGGCGTATAAGCTTTCCTCCTTATACTTTTGTTACTAGAGGAACCGTTGCCCCAAGCGGAATTATTTTTGTTAAGAACTGTTTGACTTTTCTCTTCAATGCTTTACTTTCTCCTTTCAACAAGTGAATTATTGGTGTTGGTATTCTGGTATAATTTTTAATGAATCTTCGGTAATAGCCTTCGGTAATTCTCTAACTTCCCTTGTATTTCTTGGAATAGAAAATTTTTCCTATTTCTTTAAGTTTTCGGGAACTGATGTAATTCGTGAACCACACACTATTTGACTCACATATTTGACTTTGCTCTTTGTCCATTCATATTTGGTAGGTTTCACCTACAGACTCGCCACTTTCAATCTTCAACACTTTTGCTATATCATTAATATGTTCATCGCCATCGATAGAAAATCGAATAATGTTATCCAAAAAAACCATAACCTGATCTTGATTCATCTTTCTTAATCATCATTACAACATGTAATGCCCAAGGCGACGAGCTCGGTTCAATCATCCTACTTCAAATTAATCATTTATCTGTTGATCAATTTCTTCTAATAACGCATTCGGTTGACGATATGACCTTTGCTCGATTGGGTTGACTCAGAAGGAATAATTTTGTTTTAAAATGTGAGTTCACCTTAAATCATAATCATTTTTAGCAACTACTTTATTATATTTCAGTATCACTTTCTGCAAATATTCCCGCTGACACTGTCAGCTTCTGACATCACCATCGGCTTATACTTCTTTATTGCACTGAGCTTCAACACGTTGATTGAATCTGCATATGGCTCATACACTAATGGTTGTAATTGACCAATTCTCATTTTCGAAGATAATTGTTTTTTTATGACATCAAAGTTCACGAATCTTATCGGTATTTTTCCATTCATAATTTGTACTACCTCCTCCACTGCCCCATGTAGCCATAATCAAATGGTGGGTTTGAAATGCATTGTCCCTCTATCTTAAATTCCAGCTGTCACGAAACAAAATGCTTCTGCTCTTGGTGGTATATCATAATATTAAATTTTCGTTTAATATTATGTCAGTTATGGCTCGTCTTCTCTCTCTATATCCTTAAACTCGCATTAAGTTTCCTGTAACTAGATTAAAAGCTACCCTTGGAACTGCAATAAGATATCCATCCGAACAATCCGTCATATGGACAGTTGGCCATCACCCTCTATTTTATGATCACACAGTTCCACTACATATAATACTTCACCTAAGAATTCAAATTCTGGCCTGCTACTGTTTGATCACCTAACGCTGTTGCATCCTATTCTTTTCTCTATCTGTCAAGACATTATTATTAATTATTGATATTGTTGCTCCTGAGTCTAGTAATGCTGATAAAACTCGACCATTCATCTTCACTTTTATCAAATTTTTATCGACGTTTTGGTTTAATCATTTCAGCATATTCACACGAGTTTATATACGGGTATATCTAATCTCGCTCATTTCTCTTTATCCAATTCTTGTTCTGGTAACTTCTCCTCTGGAGACACAGTTACTGTTCTTTCTTCTGGTATTTTCTCGTACACGAATCTAATTTCAGGTATATTTGTGCTCGTAATCCTGCTAGTGACGTGTACCTTACTGATTCCATTAGATTAGTATGTAAAATCAGTCTTTGAGAACAGGACCCAAACTTTTTTTTGATAAAAAACAACAAGCCCTGAGGGAAGCCTAAAAATATATTTTTCTAAAAATAACATCTATACAAAAACACAAAAATATAAATTTAATAAAGATATCTGATATTAAAAAATATCAAAAATGTATAAAATATGCCAAATAATTAAAATACCTAAAATATTTTATCACAAAATTCAGGGCCTGTTTTTTTCATAAAAATGTTGGGAATCCTCTCCCCAAAGACTGGTTTTACATACTACTCTCTTTTTCATTACTTTTTTTAAAACACTAAAAAATCAATTTTTTTCTTAAAAAATGAATTCAACGTATTGTGATATTTGTCAAAAAGATTGTGGAACACTTTCAGGTTCAATTTCTCATAAAAAAATCAAAAACACATTTAGAAAATTAAAACAATGTTCAACCATCAAAAAAATAATTTGATTTTTGTGGAAAAAATTCTGCAAGAATTTCTCAAAAAAATATTGTGATAGAAATCCAAATAATCTTAATATTCAAAATTATCAGAATAGTCAAGTTACAATTCAAAATTTAAATAATTATAATAATGAAAATAATATTACTTTAAAAGATCAATTTTATAATTCTTCAAAAAATTATTTAATTTCAAAAGATATACATATGAAGTATATGAAGTAAATGATGTAAGAGATTATTTAAGTAATTTTCTTCCAAAAATTTTAAGAATCAATGTTCTATCATATTCAAGATGGAAGGTTTTAAAACCATTTAAATTCTCATTAAATTTAAATATTAAATTTTTTCATTCAATTGATTCTGAATATTTTACTTTAAAAACATTTTGTGCTGTTGGAACAGTATTAACAATAAATAACATCAAACTAGAAACAGAAAATATTGTAGAAAATTTAGAAGAAGAAATGGAAAACACTTAGCAAAGATTAAAAAATTCTGGATAGGTAATCCATGGTTTTTCTCATTTAACTCTTTCAATTGATGAAATAAAAGTTTTATGAGGAAGAACATTGATAACAAAGATAAAAATGTCTTATATGGTCAATCATTTCTTATTTTATGCAATAAAAAATTTCTCATCATAAAAAAAGAGTACGTTGGTATAAAGAATATCAATATAAATTTAAATATAGTGATGAAAAAAAAAATTTCTATATTTGAAAAAGAAAATGGATTAAGAATAAATGTTTATATGATTGAATGTATTGAGAAAAAAACAAACTGAATTAAGAAAATCATGGGAACATATTCATTACATATTTCTTCACAGGATATTAATAATTATAAATCAATATCTTTATTATTTTATAATGATCATTATATTTTAATTAAAGATCTTAAATCCTGGATTAGAGAGGAAATTGGATATGAACTCAATTCAAAAAATGATGATGAATTATTTATTTGTGAAGGATGTTTATCAATAAATATTAACAAATCTGATTATGAAAAACATTATGATTTTTGTATTTTAAATAAACCAACAAAATCTATTTTTCCTGATCCAGGATCAAAAATAACTTTTACAAATTATGCATATAAACTAAGACTTCTATTTGTAATTTATGCAGATATTGAATGCATCAATCAATCAATAAATGAAATAAAACTAAAAAGTAATTATCGAGAAATATTATTAAACGAACCTTAATTTCGAGAGTATCTCTCTCAAACAGCTTCGCTGTGCGACTGAAATGAAATAAATAATTATAACTATATTATTAATTATATTAAGATTGTAAACATAAATTTATATGAAAAAATATTTACAAATACATTTATAGAATTTCAACTAAAACCATCATGTATTTTATTAAACATCGTTTGCCATTATCCATATTTTATTGAAGAATATCCTCAATTATTCAAATATAATAATTATTTATTTAAAGAAGAAAATTTTAAAAAGGATTTTTGTAATTGGTTAACAAATGTTGAAAAAACTTTTTACAATGTTTTGAGAGAATGTAAACTGAAGAAGAAAAGGAACATTTTAAAAATAATAATATTTGTCATTTTTGTGAAAGGATGATTGAAGGTAAAATTATTACTGAGGATGCACGCTGAAGTCATTTTATGAATAAAGTAATTGATCATGATCATTATGATGAACATTATAGAGGCTCATTCAGCTTGTAATCTTCATGTGAATGTTCCAAAATCTGTACCAATATTTTCTCATAATGGTTCAGGTTATGATTTCCATTTATTAATAAAAGAGTTAGCATATGAAATTCAAATAAATGAATATACTTCAAATCTAAATGATATATTTAGAATAATTCCAAAAACAGATGAAAAATATATTTCATTTTCTAAAATAAAACTTTAAATTTGTCGACTCTTTAAGATTTATTTTACGTTCTTTAGATGGAGCAGCAAAAGCATTAGATAAAATGATAAAAAATATATCAAATAATTTGCTGGTGAAAATTTTAATTTACTAGATAAAAAAGAATTTATCTGTATGAATATTTTATAGATTTTGAAAAATTAAATAAAAGTGAATTATTAACAAAAGAAGCATTCTATTCACATTAAATAAATCATAAATTTCAGATGAGAATATGAAAGATATAAAACAGTTTATACAAAGTTTTGTAAAAATCATTGCGATTATACAATTTATATCTCAAACAAGATGATCTTATTAGCAGATAATTTTGAAAAATTTAGAAAACTATTTATTTCAGATCCCTGTCATTTTGTTTCTACACTTGGATTAACTTGGAAATTAGGATTATCAAAAACAAAAATAGAATTAGATTTAATCTTTGGTCAAAATATGTTTGAAACATTTGAAAGAGGAATTAGAAGTGGAATCTCAAATGTTCTAGGAACTAGGTATATTAAAGTTCATAATAAATATACAGAGGAATTATCAGAAAATTTAATACTAAAAGATGAATTAGAATTATCTAAAATTATGAAAACAATTAATGAAAAAAAGAATTTAACTGAATTTTTAAAACCAAATTATTTATTTTATATGGATGCAACAAATCTTTTTGGAAATACAATGCGTCAATCATTACCATGTAAAAAGATTTTAATTATGAATATATTGATTATAAAAATAAATCAAAATTTAGTAAAGATGATTATTCTTTATTAATTGATCACTTTTTAAATCAATGCGAAATAAATCCAACAGAAGATGGAACAAAAATAGGAGGCATTGCTGAAGTTGATTTAGAATATAAAAATGAACAAACAAAAAATATTGTGCATCTTTTCCATTAAAAGTATAATATAATGAATTATCTGAGTATCAAAAATATTTATTAGAAATAAATAATCTACATCATACAAAAATTCCAAAATTAATTTTAGATATGAAACCAAAAAAGAATTATGTTATTCATTATAAAATTTTAAAATTTTATGTAAGATTTATGAAAGTTACAAAAATTTATTAAGTAATTTCTTTTTAACAAACATCATGGTTAAAAGAATATATTGATCATAATATAAATTTAAGAAAAGAAGCGACAACTGATTTTGAAAAAGATAATTATAAATTAATGAATAATTCATTCTTTGGAAAAACAATGGAAAATATTCAGAAGAGTAAATATAAAATTAGTTACAAATGAAGAAGCTAAGAAACAAATAACTAAACCAACTTTTGTAAGAAGAGAAATCTTTTCAAATAATCTAATGGCATTCATTATAAAAAATATCAAACAAAAATGGATAAATCAATTTATTTAGGATTTTGTATTTTAGAATTATCTAATAAATATAATATAATAATAAATTTTATAATTTTTTTCAAAATATACCGAGTTTTTGGCAATAAAAATGATAAAAAAATGTAAAAAATTTAAATTAAACAAAAATTTTTAAATATTTTTATTTTTTTCAACATAAATTTTCCCTCCAATATTAATTAATTTTTTCTTCTTCAGTCAATTCATATTTTGTATTAGTTGATTCGTTGACTAAAATTATTTTATTTTCATATTAATTTTTCATGAAGATAAATCATGTTTGAAATATTTTTAAAATATTTCCATTAATTATTGGTCTTATACTTTTTGGTTATTTTTCATCAATGTTAAAATTAACTATATTTTCTTCAATTTCTTTAATTTCTGCTATTTCCATTTTTTTTACTAGAGATTTTGTCTTATTCAATTTGATGAGATTATCAATAACTGGTTTATCAAAAATTTATAAATCTTCTTGAATTCCTCTTTCAGTATTCCATTGATTTATTTCAGTAGTTTCTAATATATCTTTTACACCTATTAATTTTTGTAATATTTTAATTCTATCATCTAAATTAAAAGTAGCTCCCATTTTTTAAAAGAAATTAGATTTCCCATGAAAAAACATAATATTCAATTTCTAAAAAATTATAAATATAGTGAAAAGAATTAGCGACAAAATCGCTGCCTATTTCAATTTTTTTAAACTAGGAAAATTTTCTAAAAAATATATAATTTTGTTTAATGTAAAAGTTTTACCATTATATAACACACTCATCTTTTAAAAAATAAAAATAAAAAATTTTACAAGCTTTTAATTTTCTCGTGGCTTTCCACTAAGCTATTTCACAGCTGCTTTATACTTTTATTTTAATTTCAATCTTTAATTCTTTCTTTGGTTCATTTTTAAATTTTCAATAACATTTCCATTTTTTATTTTTTAAATATTTTCTTTACAATCTAGAATTATTATTTTTGCTTGTTCAATTTCTTCATTACTTAAAATTTTATGTTCTAAAGCTTTCATTTGAAAAATTTAAAGTTTATTAATTGAGTTTTCTATTGACTCACAAATTTCTCTATATACCTTTTTTCTTTTACTTGTAATATTTTACTTATTGTTTCAGAAATAAATGAATTCAAAGCAGTAAAACTTCCAGTACTAACAGGAATATAAACTAATAATATGATTTCCAACGTTAAAACTTCTGTTAAAATTAATTAAACCAATTCCAACAATTCCAGTTACGATATTACTTTCTAATTTTAAATGAAAATCAATTTTTGTATATTTAATTTTTAATTTTTTATAATGAGTTAATAAACTTCCTACTACTTCTTTCTCATTCATAAAATTTCCAATTTTTAATTTTTCAAGTTGAATGATATCAGGATTATAATAAAGCACCGCTGAGTCTATTAAGGGACTTGGGGATTGAAGATCCTTCATAAACTTCGTTAAGAAATCTATCGGACTTGAACTCAGAATAAAGTTTTTCAATAAGAGCAATTGGTTCAATTTTCATTTTTTTATAAAAAATTAAAATTTTTAGAGATTAGGGATAGACTATAACAATCCTTAAATGAAATTTATGATGAGTTGGGGACAAATTTCACCAAACTATCACGAAAGAGAAATTTATCTCAATACTTATGTATGTAGAAAGACTATAAAAACATTAAATGAAATTCATAAAGAGGTAGAGGACAATTTGTACCTCACTTATAAACGAAGGAAAAGAAATTTACCTAATAAATGGTAGGCGTATAACCTTTTTAATTTATAATTATTTTAAATAAAATTATAAAATATTATATTTCTTAATTTTATTCCTGTAATTGATATTTCATTATGTAAGTACTATATTTTGAAACTACAGTTCACCCCTATAAAAATACAAATTGTAATATATATTCATTTAGTAATGATATATATTTATATAATTTATATATAATTTATTTATATATATAATTTATTTATATATATAATTTATATATATTCTAAATAGACGCATTTCAATAGTTTTGAACAATTTTTTTCCAAACATTTATTATCAAGAAACATGTTTCGAACTATTA
>JBBMKC010234988.1:0-11252 GCA_037834085.1 Bipalium vagum | reverse complement strand
ATCTGATATATTATAACAAATCAGTTTTATGTTAAGTAAATAGTTGATTAGTTAGCCAAAAGTTATTTAAAATCTTAAAAATATTTCATGCATAACATAATAATAAAAAAAATGTATTTAAATTTAAATTAGTTAAGATTTATTATATTTTCAAGGTGTGGAAATAAATAGTTGGAGCACTGTATTATTAAAAAAAATTAAAATTTTTTAAAAACAAAATAAAATTTTACTTTTACAAAATTTAATTTATTAATTAATTTAAACCATGTAAAATCTTAAAGAAATTCAACTTTGACTATTATTAAAAGGTAATGAAATTCAGTCATAAATAAAATCATTAATATATTTTTGGTTTTTATCTTTAGAAGAAAAACATGAAGAAATCTATCGGATATACTTGGAAATATATATATATAATAGAAATCAAACATTTCCAATTGATATTGGCAGACTTTTAATCTCTATATTGATTTAGGGGTTGATATGATAATATTTATTGTTGGTTTTATGCTAAAAGTGACATTTGATGTTAATTAAACTATTTTGCAAATCAGTTTTATTTCTCATATTGCATCAAATATTGTTTGGATCTGGGAATTCGAAATTAATAAAATAATATAAGCCAAATGTCAAGGTTAAACGATATATTAGGTTGTTACAAAAAATATCGGATTTAGGGAAGTTAATATTTTCCATGAAACTTGTTCTCCTCTAGAAATCACGATTTTTATTCAAATGGAATAAATAAACTTTTTTTGCATTGGCAGAAGTATGTAGAAGCAAATATTCTTATTTTTCATATATATCTTTATTATTTGTAAAGTTATTGGCTTTTAAATTTTCACATCGAAATCCAACATTGTTTATGTTACAACCTAATGATATTAAAAATCCATTCAAAGTACTTAAATTAAATAATATTTTATTAAAATATTTTTATATCATTTATTATTGATTTGCAAACAATTTCCGGAGATAAAATTAGACTTTATTATTTTAATATTTAATTAATATTTTTAATATATGTAAATTATTTTCGAATAAACGTTAACGTGGAATTGCTAAAGTAAAACTCATTAAAGTTTCAAATTTAACTTTTGTAATTAATTAAAAAATAATTAGCATTTATAACGTTGTCAATAATTGTTATTTTCTAAAAAATAGTCTAACAAAAATTGATTGAAAAATCTAAAAAAATTGTCTATTGTTTTTTTTCTAGAAAGAATAAAATTTTTGAAAAAATAATTAAAATTTCTGAATATATTTTCAGATTTATGCATATATTTTTATGAATTAAAATATATAATTAAATATTTGAATAATACAAATTCCACATGAAAAATATTTCGAAAAAATAATCTCCAATTACTTAAAATAAAGAATTAATTATTTCTCTCAAAATAAATGTAATTCATCTCTTGTCATTATGATAATTCTGATTAAATGATAAAATATCTTTTTATTTCATTTGTTATAAAATAATGAAAATTTTAATGATACAAATTTTGTTATAAATTTTCTGTCTATATTAAAGAGTGTTTTGTTTTTCAAAGATATTTAATTATCTTAATAATTATATCCATTCGTAAAAGGATGCATCTCCTACAGATCTTTTTTGAAAATTGAAGATTTAATTCATTTATTTATTTATAATCAGTAAATTAAGTTTCTAACGCAAAGTGCTCATCTTATTGTTTTTTTCCAATAAAGTTCTAATAGTCAAGTTTTATTTTTTTCACTATTTAATTGAATTTATTGTTATTTTACTTTTGAAAAATCGAATTTAATTAAACAAATATCGGAGACGAAGTTAGTCATATATCTATTTATCAGTTTTATGTTCAACTACTTTCTGAACGTTAGGTCGCGGTTTCCATATCAAAAATTTTATCAAGAAATAATTATTTCATTCAAAGATCGAACTCATTTTCCACATTTGTATTCACTGATATTTCTTCTAAAATATAATGCTGGAAAGATGAAAGCTAGTACATACGTAAGTATTAAATCTGCGCAATGGGAACCTGGGACATAATTTCCAATTATAAATCGTCCTGTCATGTGTTACAATAATTTCCTTTATATTACTCTTTACATAAAATTTGATGACTGATTATTTTTAAGCAGATCTCTAAATCTGTTCAATCTGTTTTAATCAGTTTCTGGTTACCCAGAATGGAATATCCCCTATAATTAATCTTAAAAGACGCATTGTTTCTCTGAATAGCGCTTCCATAACTTCAAGGATGTCAAAAATTGGATTGATGAGTGGATTGTATTGAAATAAGAAAAGTTTTTACGGTATTCACAAATTACCAAATAAATTTACCAAAGTTTAAGAAAATGATGATGGAAATTACTTTTCATAAAAAAATTGCTTACTTTTTTTTACAGTAAACATCTTTTCACTATTTTAAAATCGTAATCTTCAATTCCTACGCCTAATACATTCTTTGGATAAAGTCCTGTTTTCGATACTGTCACAGAACCGTAGTCTAGAAATAATCATTAACTTTTGTTATGTGGATTGTCATGTATTAGGTAAGTCAGAAAGTAACCTCGTTTTTATCACAAAATTTTATTTTACAAATTTTTAAATTTAAATTTATCATAAATCAATCACATAATCGCCATTTTTTACTATAGCCTGCCACTTGTCAACCAAGGATTTCATCCTATTTTCAAAGAACGAGGAAGATTTAGAGTCAATAAATGATTGGATCTCCTTTTTGATCTGATCTTCCTTTTGAAACATTTTTCCAGACAAGAAGTGCTGCAAAGATCTGAAGAGTTGAAAATCTGTTGGAGCAATGTCTGGCCTATATGGTGGGTGAGCCATAACTTCCCATCCTAAGTCTTTAATTTTGTAAGATGTGATCTTCGGGTTGTATGGCCTGGCATTGTCCTGATGAAAAATGACACCTTTTCTGTTGACTAAAGCGGGACGAATTTTAATCAAGTTATAATTTACTTTGATCAATTGATCACAGTATTTGTTGCCATAAATTGTCTGATTTGATTCGAGCAATTTCCAATAGATTACCCAACGACAATCCCACCAAATGCAAAACAGCCTTTTTAGGATGAAGACCTGGTTTTGGTGTTGGAATCTGGATTTCACTTGGAAATAACCATTGCTTTAAAAAAATTATATAATGACTATTAAACGGTATTAAAAAACGAGATTTCAACTTGAAAATCAATATATTAAAAAAATAAAATAATGTGTTTGAATAAAATTAAGACTTATTTTGAAAATATTTTTGAAGTGAAATTTGCAAAAAAATTCTCACTGATATAATGTATTTTCATGAATAACAATAAAATCCATGGAGCTGAGGAAACTTATTGAGATCTTTTTAAAAATAATGACTATGAAAAATGGATTTATTACGATAATAATATAAACCATGAATTATATTATGGATCAAATTTAATTTTGACCCCTTATTGCAAAACCTAAACGTTTTATTTTAATAAAATCGATTTAAATCTATTGGAAATTCTTTGTTAAAATGTATTTATATTTGTTTGAACAATACCATTTATGTATAAAATTTAAAATTAAATAATAATTTTATATTTCTTATTGAAACCCCTATGGAAAAAAAGTATTACAAATACTCGCAACAAGCACTGTTTGTTGTTATATGAGTATGAACAAGGCACCAAAGCTAAAGGTTCCTCAGGAAATATTCTGAAAATCTATCCTCATGAAGGACTTTCTGTTAGCCAATGCAAAAAATATTTAAGAAAATTTAAAGATGGCAACAAAAGTCTTGAAGAAAGTCATTGTCGACGTTGACAAGCTAAAGCGATTGATTGATGGGAACCCGAATTAAAGTACTGAAGAATTGGTCATTATTTTCAATTCAATGCCGAGACGAAAAGATGTGAAAATCATATAGAGCCGGAAGATGGGATCCACGTGCTTTATTAGACAACTACCTTAAATAATAATAATACTTCTATGCTTGGAAACAGAAAAGGTTGATTTGACAGCAACACATAGTTTAAGATCGTTAATTGTATTACGAAATACTTCACCAGTTTTTTTAATTTCTTATTATTTCAGTTTCTTGTTTAAGAATCATTCCTGATATTAAAATTGTGAAAATTGAATAATTTTATTTTAAGGAAACAAATTTAATTTACTTAATTATTTTTAGATTTCCTAATGTATGATAAATTATTTGATGTATTTTTTTATTTTTATAATTTATTTAATTAATAATTAATTTATTAAAAATGATTATTTTTTATTTAAAATGTTTTAATATTCTAATATTACTAAGAAAATTTGATAAAATCCAAGAAATATGAGAATTATATATTATTTTCGTGTAAATTGGATTTATGACGTTTCCGATATATACCAGTCTGTCTATGTTGCATTTTCGATAAATCCTTTATAACTTTATTTTTTTGAAGCATTATTTCATTTTCGTTGAAGCGAGTTAAACTAAATTTACCAGACTAAAACCACGAATATTCTGAAAAATTAACAATATTCTCTGCACTTACTTAACAAATTTAATCTTTTAACAAATTATTTTATTTAAAAAAAATAAAGAAAAGATTTTTTATTGCATCATGCTTATTTAATTCGAATATTTTATATATAAATTCAATTTTTTTTATTAAAAATAAAAATTTTTCATTATAAATATTCAACAATGCGATATAAATTTTTTCTTAAATATATTAGATTATAAAGCAAAAACGTCATAACTTAACCAAAAATACACTATAAATCAAAATAAGATCCATGATATGAAAAGCATTTCTTCAAAGGATTAACAAGTTTATTGATACCGGTTGAATATAAGTCTGTGTTACCGGGGATGAAAAATGTGTATATTATGATACAGCAAACGAAAAAAAATCTTAAAACCTATATCTTAAATACAATATCTACGCAGCCAAACGTTGCCTGTATTTGTTGGGACTATCTCGGAGTAATCTACTATGAGCTGCTGAAACTGCGTGAAACAGTCATATCGGAAAGGAACATAAGCCAATTGAGGTACCGGAAAAAAGCGCTTGAAAAAATTAAACATATCAGTAGTGTTAAAATGGTAATTCTAAAATACATTTAAATTTTTCCATTTTTCAAATTTTATTATTTTTTCAAATTTTCATTTTTAGGACTTTTCAATTTCTTTAATTTTTAAAAATTCAACGCAAACAAAAATAATTGAGAAATCTGCAATTAAAAATTTTGGTTATATTGTCAAATTTGTTTGGAATTGTAAAAAACCTTTTATCAATGAAATTAGCTTAGTTAATAAAATCATAAAGAAATTTTATTTTTCCTATATGGGTTCTGAAGAAATCAGACTTATCTGACATGACATCATCAGGTTATTATTTATTCAGTTCTCTTTACATCGCCGGACTGATTCGTATTTCAAAGCGGTTGAAATTCAAAAATCGGTCTACAATTATATAAATTCAAAAATGAAATTTTTTTTCAACACCAGAATTTGCCAACTACATGAAAAATGGTTAAAATGTATTGATGCTGATGCAGATTATGTCACAGAATAATTTTTACTATATATATGATATATATACTTTTTACGCGCACTGTATATATATATATTTTTTTATTTTATCAATCTTGATTTTTAATAATATTAAAATAGGCACCTTTTCAACTTGTAGACCTAATAAAAGTTTTTTAAAAAATTAAAAAATAAATAAATAGTCCAGGTCAACTATATGGAATTTGTTTTAATTCTTATCATTATCTTATTTTTTTAAAATGAAAAATTGATGAATTTAATGATTGTAAACAAAAAAAATGACAGTCATAGGGAATGTAATCCTTTTTAAGATAAAATGCTTACTAAATAATTTAATCATATAGATAGTGAATTATATTGAAAAAATTTATCTGTAAAATAACCATATAAAACATTCGTGTAATAGAATTTACTCAAAAAATTTTATAAAATTATAAACTGAGATAATTATAATTTTATGTTTATTTTATTAATCATTAAATTCATGTCTCAGAAAAAATTTTTAGTTAATAATTAAAGTGTGAACCACAATTTCAACAAATTTAACTATGCATAATAGTAAACTTTAAATTATTACTATTACTGAAACTTCGATGGGATCCTTAAATTACTGTTATATATTAGAATTAGGAGTTCACAAATGAGTCAATGATTTATAAATTAAAAATAAATTATAAATATTAAAATTTTTAAAAGTGATCTAAATATAAAAGGACTCGAAATATAAATTTTCAATGTTATAAAAAATTAAAATGTGCGAACTAGTTTGATCTTAATTTGAATACTGAGAACACCTGTGGATATTCACGTTTAATAACTGACAACCATAAAATTCAATATTGAATTACAAAAAATCGTTTGAATAAATTTAAATTAATGAATTTGTCTTAAATAGGTAAATATTTGTAAAAAATGTTATAAATAAAATAAAAACTTTCATGAGCAAATTATCGGTCGATGATTTACTAAAATTTTAAATGTGGCCTTACTCCGAACCAATATCTACATCAATTTAATTTAACTTTAAGGAATGAAGTACCAAAGCACCATTATGGAGCTCGTTTACAAATGATTCGCAGAACTCCAGTGTGGATAAAGACGTCTGGAGGACGAATTTCGGGAGAGTCGCTTGTCAACATGATTTTCAGCTACTATTATTGACTGTTCCGGAAATGTAAAGGCGGTTATTCAAAATTAATTTATAATATCGTCACAGATGATGAATCATGTTTTTATCTGTAGGACTCTGAAAGTTTGCAAAACTTCCATTTTTACGTATTTAAAGATGAATTCAAACCAATATAAGTTTTTCGGTCTCTGTCTGATTATTCGTTACAAAGGAATTGTTACAAAGATAACGTTAAAGACTCAAAGGGCCATCAATACTGAATGATATACAGAAAAATAGTTACGACAGATAATTAATTATCATTAGAGTAAATAATTGAAGTCGATAAGTTATTCTTTATCTTGACAACACCATTTGTCAAGAGGCCAGTCACAGTGTGAAGACTGCCCATGATCAACATATCCTTGACCAACACAACCAATATTATAGTATTGCAAAGTAAAATATTATACTTATTATGAAATATTATATTATTATAATATGTATTATATGTATTCTGGAATAACATAATTATTGCAAAAAAATGAAAATAGATTAAATATTTAAAAAATTCTAAAATATAGTTATAAATTATTAGAAATAATTTAGAAATAGAACAGAGATTACTAAAAATAGAAAAATAAGTAAATATATAAAAATGGTAAAAATAATTATTATTTTAAAAGGATGTACAATAATAAAGATATAAATTAGAATTTTAAAAATTAGAAAGACAAAAATTTAACAATTATAAAACAGCGAAAACCAGATAGATATTTTACCACCAACAGATTTTACTAACAGCATTTTTTCAACTTTTAACCTATTGTAATATCAGTACGCAGTACCAGCAAACCCGTACTACATGTAACAAGAAATTTAGATAAAAAAGCAACCGTATGACAAGGTATACGTAAAAAATAAGAAACGTTACATTTTATTCCCAAAAGTAATTTCTATTTTCATTTAAATAATAATTTTAACCTATTTTCAAGAAAATCAACGTTTGAATTCGATCAAATTACAAAATATTATATTTGTTTTAATATTATCCATTAAAGCAACTTGTTTTGAAATCAAAACAAATTTAACTGCACTGGTAAATAAATTTATTGATTTAAAATTGAACAAACTTGTTTTGAATTCAAGACAAAGTTTGCCATTACTATCTAAGTAAGTAACTAAATAAAGTTTCAAACTAGAACTTGAGGATCAAATAATTTTTTGTTTTTTCTTATTTCTTAATATTAATATGAATGCTTTTGTTCATTGTTTCACACGTTAAGTAAGGTTATGAGACAGTTTTTTTCTTCATTGAGGACCTCTGAGCTTAAGAGCGAGAGGTTTTTTCAACCTAAATAAAAATAAAATTTAAAATAAAAAAATTTTTATCAAGGCTGATAATCACTGATTTGTACCTGACAATTGAATAAAATTATATTTAAATTCGTTATTTTAGTTATAATTAAACACACATGTATTAGAAACTTTTATATGTTAAGACCTATCACCAAACCTATTTTAGCTCCACAATCTTTATGATCTTAACAGCACCATCGGTTTCGTGGGTTTTAAATATATAGAATTAATGGCACATTTCTTTTATTCACCTAACTTATCATTTTGTGACCTATTTTTATTTCCAACTATGAAAAATAAATTTTGTCGCCCAAAATACCTATTTCAAAATTTGAGGTATTGTTAACTAAAGAGCCAATTTAAGAATAAAAAAAATACTTAGAAAATTGATTTAGCTGCATGCAAGTGTTTTGACTTAAAAGACGATTACTCTGAAAAAAATTAGTCTTTTTGTTTTTTTGTCATTTTCAAGAATCATACTTTGAAAATTCAATACTGAAAATTTTACATAGATAAAGTGAAATTCTCTCTTACCTGACAGAAAAGTAGAACAGCATGACAAAATGGAAATATTTTTGATACCATGGGAATATCTTGCCACATTAACCATTGAGCTATTTTAATATTGGGTCTCCGAGTATCTTTTAGTGTAATAAGAATAGAAAATATTAATAATAACAAGTCACATATTGTCAAACTGATCAGATATACGTCAGTAGTCATCCAGTTTCTTCGTCGACGTATAAAAATAATCAAAGATATCAGATTTCCAATAATTCCAAATGATGCAGTTACGGTACCACATATTCCCATGATGAAAAATGTAACCAATTCATTTTGGAACCTGTATGAATTCCACTCAATTAGGTCTGAAAGGTTTTGGTGCATATTGTACAAGTGGAGATATTGGTAATTCTTTGAAATAAACTAATCAGATTCCTATATTAATAGTATTGGTTGAATGGTTTTCATTGTGTCCTATGGGCAATGATCCAATGTCAATGTAATCTCAATTCATGAATATATTCCTAGGCTTAAGAAATTCTGTACTAGTAAATGGCAAATCCTGGTAAATTCTTTGCCAAAATTTTAATGAAAAACAATATTAATTTTTTCCATGTTCATTTCAACATTTTATCTTAAATGAAATATTTGCTCAAAAACACTCTAAATCACATTGATCTATAATGTCTTAGAAATATCGGTTAAATATTTTAGTTAAAAATAAATTTAACTGTTTTGTATCAATAAATAATTATTTTCCAAAAATTTTGTTATCACCATCACAGGCTAATGACCATATACAAGATTAAAAATATTTTTGAGTACAAAAAAATTGGAAGGAATATTGCTTTCAGCATCATTGAACTTATTATTATTTATTATTAATATTATTTTAAATTCTACAATATTTAATACCACTGCATATCAATTTAAAAATTGAAATTTGATAACAATTTTTATGTATATTGTTAAATTCTATATTATTTAAGGTAATAAATAATGAAAAGTAATAAAATCCGGACAGTTTACCTCTATGTAATAAATAGGTCTGAAAGCTTTAGAGAAAACTCACAATGTGAACCAGATCTTTCAATAGTTCACAAACGACTTAGAAAAGGTAACTAACCATTAGCACTTGACAACGACAAATTAAAAGCATTAGTGGAAGCAAATTCACGAACAATATATAGGGATTTTGTTAAAAAAAATGGTTTAAAACCAGTGAGAGTTCTCCTACATCTTAGTGTCATGAAAAATTATAAAAATTATAAAATTATATATGGTATCTGCAAGAATTGAAAGAAGTTATTATTTATAAGAGCTGCTTATTTATAACAAAAATACCGTTCGGTAACCGTATTTTGAAAAGGCGGACTGATTCATTTCAATTTCCTGAAATTGGGCGATGTGATTACAACTGAGAAATACGTTCATGAAATCAAGAAAATGCATAAAAAAGATATGATCTACATTTATTTCATACTTATTTAATGTTTGTGTAATTTTTTTTTAATAATTACACGATTTTTTTTACTGAGACCTTTTATCGTTACATTATGTACTGTAACTTTAAATAAAATTCAATTTGCATTATCTCTAAAATTAACTTATTTTGTACTATGTATAATTATCTATTTCATTGTTTCAAAATAATATGACCTGTAGACTTTGTTATGTAGTAATAACTGATCAATAAATCACTTAATATATAATAAACAAAACGGGAAGAGATATAGCTTTATCAGAAATTGAAAAGGGTAGAATCAAACAAAAGTGAGTCGAAGTAGATATGTTAATCGTAACTTTAAGAGGAATTCAGATATGTATGATGCCAATCATAAGTGTTGTGGTCAAAAATTTAAATTCTCCGGTCATACAAAACGAAAATTGCCTAAAGAAGTTTCAAACAGTGCGATCAGTGTAGAATCAATTAGGTGTTAGTTGGAGCTAAATGTAAGACAAAAGACTGTTTGGATCTTGAAAAGCAAAGCAAAACATAGTTATATAAAAAAAAATTTTCCATTCTTAAAATCCTAAAAAAAAACTCGACATAACTTTGGAAAGAGAATATGAGTAGAGATTAGACACAAGTTAGTTTCTTAGTATTTGAAAAATTTATCCAAATACATATTTTATTTCTTTTAATATTGTATAGGTGATATTTTATCCTTAAAAAATTATCCTTGGTGGTATTGACAGTTTCAATGGATATCGAAGAGATTTTCGTAAAAAACGTTTTTTTACATACGAAATTTTGGAGGCTGCTTTTAATGTACATGGTACTTTCGCACTTGACTGTTTGTCATTAAAAATGAAGAGTTTGGATTACATTGATGTTTTAAAAAAGAATCTGTTGCGTTACCTGCAAAAATTTCATCAGAATAACTGTCTTCCAATAAGATGACGCAAGTATTCACATATCAAAAGAATCCAAGGATTAGTTTGATTCTGAAAATATTGATGTTTTAGAATGGCCTACCTGTTCCCCAGATTGTAACCCTTTTGAAAATTTGTGGGGAATAATATAATATATATAATAAAAAAAAAATATATAATAATAAAAATTCCCAAGGGAGGATTAGTGTTGTTTGATTAAAATAATAAATGGTAAAGTCAGTCTAGAGGTGTTCATGGGTATTGAAAAAAATATAATAAAATTGATAATGAAATATGGTAAGCGGCGTCAGTGAAGAGTTTTAATAAGTAAATAACGTACCAATGAAAATCTCGAAAACACTAACACACATGATAAA
>JBBMKC010234977.1:0-11252 GCA_037834085.1 Bipalium vagum | reverse complement strand
ATTAATATTAACTAATATTAAATAATAATATTAATAATAATAATAATAATAATAATATTAATAATAATAATATAATATTAATATTAATATATAATATAATATTAATAATATTAATAATAATAATAATAATAATAATAATATTAAATAATAATAATAATAATAATAATAATATAATAATAATATTAATAATAATATTAATAAATAATAATAAGTAAATAAATATTCAAAATTAGTGAACAATAAAATATTTAGGGATCTTGATTTTTTTATACTTTCAGATTACTTTAGTCTTAGGACAGCTTATAATTTAAAAAAAAATGCATGACAGTAAAATAAAAGTTATGGAAGGATGGCAAATGACAAGGAACTTCAGAGAAGCAACAGAGCAGTAGATAAAAATCCAGAAACTAGAGTTGGATCTTACCCAAAACTTTTATAATTTAGTTAAGTTATCTTGTTCCAAAGTAAAATTCAGAATTACTTGCAGGACCCTGTATACTCTTTTTGTTAAGAGGAAATAAATCAATAGAATTTGAAAAATTTTATTAAGACTTTCTTAACCACGCTGAACAATTTCTATCATACCTGGCCCTTAATTGTTATTTTGTTTATTATTCAATTGATGCTATTTTCTTTTGAAGTCTAAAACTCAAAATAGACAGTATAAAAGGAAATTGTCCATTATTATGGCCTCAGGTTCTTTTGCTTATCAAAGATGTCCTGGGTTAATTAATAATACATTTTAGAGCGTGTAATCGTTCACCCATTTGTATGATTACGCGTATCGTAAGTTACTTTATAGAAATTATTATTTTATAATAAATTAACTAGAAATTATTGAAACTGTTACAACAAGATAAAGGACGCGTGCAATACATCTATATAAGTTGAAATGATCAAAAGTGACTTTAACATATATTTTAAAGATAATTAAAATCATCTAATGAGAATTTCTTATATAAAAGTAAGTTTATTGTTAGACGAGACTTGTTCGGAATGGCTATGGACCTATAAACTTAGAATGTCCATGATTCTGGAATTCGATTATTGTGTAGTTAAGAAAAAGTTGGTACCACTTGAGTACCACCTCGAGTTTAAAATTGTAAACCACCTGATGTTATGTAAGTACGAAAATCCAACTAAACTCTGACTTGTGCTTTGAAGAGAGTTAATATCCTGAACAGTAAGATAACAGGAAAACGATCAATTCTGAAGGGAGATCCTCGACCGGGATCCGACTATCATCCCAAACAATTATAGAGACTCTGGCTCAAGAGCATCAACAATATAACGGTTTGTAACTCTGCACAATAAAAATAACGATTTTTTCAAAAGAAGGCATTTATAATTTGCCTGGGGATTAACCACAAACAATTGATTCAAGTTGTGACTGTCATTGAATAAATATTTACAATTATTTTATAATGTAGTTCTACTTTTACATTTCTATATCAAACATTTTATATGAAAATTTAATGCATATCATACTTATATGGTTTTTCTTTTTTATTAATAAACTCATCATTGCTAATCTGTTCAGTATTATCAAGAAAATCCATAATACTAAGATATATTTCAAAAACAACAATTTCGGTCCTATTCTGATTATTTAAACAATAATCATTAATAAATTTAATTATTTCCATTACATCCCCTCTCGAAGAAATCGCTTCATCTTCTCTACGTTTCTTTCTATTTTCTTTCCTTTTTCGTTTTGTAGAAGGTACCTTCTGTCATGAATTTTTTTATCACCTTATACGGACCCTAGAACCGCTCTTGTTTATTAACCCGTATTTCTGCCTTAACCAACACTTCTTCACCTTATATGAGACTTCGTCTTGTTGCTGCTGTTGGTAACTGTCCCCTCTCCACTTGAGGATTTGTTACTCCATAATAATTCTCTCTGAATATTTTTTTCCCACAGACCACTTCCGCCGGATTCTTTTTAAAGTGGCATTTATCGCAAACTCTACTTCTGGCAAGATTTCTGTCCAATCAGTCTTGTGTCTCTCATGAAAGGTAGCATTAATAAAATCTCTCATTGTGCGGAATTGCCTTTCTATTTACCATTAGTGCAGTGATGATAAGGACTTGAATAACATAGTTCAATGTTTAGTTTTATAGTCATTTCTCTCAAAAACTTTGAATCAAAAGTTCTTCTGCAATCCACATGTATTCGATCTGGACATCAAAATCGCAGTGTCCATTTATTTAGTATCGTCTTCCACAATGTAATCTCATCTTGTCTATTTATTGATGTTAACGATACATATTTGCTAAACTGATCAATTATGCCAAGTATGTATTTCTTTGGACCTCCTTATTTCTTATTATTCTTTATCGCATTGATGTTTTCTATCTTCACTGTATTAAATGTCTTCGTTTTAGGTTTTCCTGTTTTAGCTTACTCATGTTGTATCTGACATTGAGTACATGTATCGCATTTTGGCCTAGACAGCAGATCTGCATTTGTATGGTCTGTCCCTTTACGGTACTCTAATTGAATATCTAAACTGCTCAAATAATTGATTCACGTTTGGAACTGGGACATGATTGGCTTCACAAAAAAACTTTCCTGCCGTACAAAAAATGATTAAAGTGCTTACAAAAATAGTAAATAGCAAGCAACTCTTTTCTGGTCACGCAATAACCCTTTTTGTGGCTATTCAACGTGTGAGATCCATATGCTATAAACCGTTCTTTACCATTATTATCCATCTGTGATAAAACTGCACCAATAACGTCAAAACTTGCGTCCGTATCAAGAATAAAGTCTTTTCTTAGATCTGGAGAGCACAGTACTGGACTTGATATCAGGGCATTTTTCAAATTCAGAAATGCTTATTCTGCAATTTCATTCCACACAAGCTTTTTATTGACATTTCCACAAATGCGTTCCAAAGCCCCAGCTTTTCTTGCATATTCTTTGATGAATTTCGTATAATAATTGCATATTCCTAGAAAACTACGTAGACCTTTTACCCAGTTTGGTTTGTTGAAAGATCTAATGGCTTCTACCTTCTGTGGATCCGTCTTAATGCATTTTTGATTTATAACGTGTTCAAAGAATTTTACTTCTTTTAAAAACTGCCATTTTTTAGGGTTCACTCGCAATTCGACTTCTTTTATTTTTTAACACCCTATCCAGCCTTGTGTAATGTTGTTCGATGTTGTCTGAGAATACCAAGATATCATCCAGATACACAATTGTTCATTTCAAATCACCAACTACTTTATTCATAATCCTTTGAAACGTCCCTGGAGCAGCTGTTATTCCAAACGGCATGCAATTAAAACAATATTGGCCTGTTTTTGTTGAAAAGGCCGTCTTTTCTCTTGACTCTTCATCCAATTCCACTTGGTTATAGACGTTTCCTAAATCAATTGAACTGAAATATTTTGACCCACTTAATTGATCTAGCATTTCATCAAAATTTGGCATTGAGAAAGCTTGTCTCTCTGTTATTGCATTGAGCTATCTGAAATCCAGGAATAATCTGATTTCCTGCTTATCTTTTTTCCACACACATATTAAAGGTGTGTTCCACGGTGACTGACATTTCCTAATTATGTCATTCTGATGAAGGCTGTTTATTGCTTCATTGATCTTGTCTTTTCAATTCATTGGCTGTCTAAATGGCTTATTATTAATAGGATTACCCCTTGTTTTTATGTTATGCCAAGCTAAATGAGTGCCACTTATCAGCCATAAAGGCGTCTTCATTTTCCTGGATAATTTTACCTAATTGTGACTTTCGTTCTATTTTCAATGCTGTTAATGCTCTATGTTGTCATTCTCAAATGTTTATTTGTCTCCCAAATTTTACCTCAATAAATTGTTTTTCTCTGTCTTCTATTTTGTCTATCTGCACTTTCAAAATTAAATTTTCTTGCTTTAATACAAAACCAAACTGTCTTTGTAATTTTACACTTCCTATCAAGTCAGGAGTAACATTTTTTACCACAATAAAATTTATTTCTGCTTGTCTGCCTTCTATTACGACATTTAATGACAGTTTTCCCATAGTTTCTAATGCGCTGTCATTTGCACACCGTAATCTGTCTTCGCATTTTCTTATTTGAATATTAAACAATCTTTTAGCTGCTCATTATTTTTAAATTTTATTTTATATAGATCATTTATGTTGTTAAAGTAAAGTAGAACCAAATTATGTCATACAAATTAATTTTCTAATAAGGTTCCTTTGAAATGATAACGGGTTGAAAAGCACAGCATAGTTTATTTGGTTCTATTTTACTTTCGCAACATTAATACCTATATAAAATAAAATCTAAAAATAACCCTGTGTTATGATTGGTCTGTTTATAACACAGGGTTGTTAAAGTAAAATAGTACCAAAAAGGCTAACAATCTTCCATCATTAATGAATAGAAAACAGAATTTCTATACTCCAGGGGGTGGATGATGTTATTTGTAAAATTTTACCGTTAATTGCTAAACTATTATTTAAAAGAAAATGCTAATCTTATTCAAATAAAAGTCTGCAGAATCAAATAATAGAACTAGAACTGGAATAATATAGTAATGCTATGGATGGATCAGAAGTTGATAAGTATTCTGGAGAGAAAGCAAAAGATGATTTTATTAATTCTTATAATAATAATAGATAATTAACTGAGCTGATATTGAAGGATACTTGTTTGAGATTATGAATAATGCGATTTTTAAGGATATTTAATAGTTTTGGACACCTGTATTAGAAAAATATTATTTTTTGAAATTGGGTCATATTTATATCTTTGATTTTTTTAATTTTATGAATAATTTATCCATAGCGTTATAATCGAGTATATACCTTACTCAAAAGAATATGGATTTTCCTTATAATGATTTTAAAAATGATAATTTTTCTGTTTAAAGTTTTATATGCGGTACTCAGTAGTTCTACATTTTTAATTTAACAAGGTAAAGGTTATTATTAAATTAAATATATAGCTTTCTTTTAATCAATTTAAGTTTAAAGTTAATAAATTATTAATTTAATTAAAAGGTAAAACTGTTTTCAAATTTCAAAAAATACCTTTACTTAATATATTTATATTAATATAAAAATTCAATATATTAAAAAAGAATGAAAATCAATGATATATATTTTTAATTGAAAAAATTTAATAAGTTAATGTTTAATATAGAAAAATAGGAAGCTACATAAATTATAAGATCATTATGATTATTTAAACGACAAATTTTATTTATTACATATATATAATTTAAGTTTGTTTAACTGAACTTCATTTAGAGTCTGAGGACAATCTAGAAAAAAGTTTGTTAAAAAATTTAATTAATTGTATTAATTTTAATTGTTAAATATTAGTTAATAATGGCGATGCATATTCCTATGGCTCCTGGATATCTTTCAATGATGAAAGAAGGATCTAGAGTAAACTATTTATTAGATTTTATTTAATTGAATTGTCTCTCAGTATTTTGAAGGATTAGAAGATTCAGTTATTAGAAATATTCAAGCATGTGTTGCATTGGGCGAAACAACTGCTTCAACATTCGGTCCCCAAGGAATGAAAAAGATGGTGATAAATCATATTGGCAAAAAATTTGTTACCAAAGACGCGGGAACAATTCTCCGAGAACTGGAAGTTGAGCATCCTGCTGCCAAACTGATGGTTATGGCCGCCCAACAACAGGAGCAAGAAAGTGGTGACACCACAAATTTTGTCATTATTCTCTGTGCTTCACTGTTGGACAAAGCGGAAAACTTACTGAAAATGGGACTCACAGTACCCGATATTGCCGAAGGTTATGAGATTGCAGCAAAATTTTCACTGGAATTGCTGAAAGAACTTGTTGTGGGAAAAGTCAGTGATTTAAGGGACAAGCAATCCGTCGGTAAAGTCATTTCAACAGCAATCAATTCAAAAATATTTGCTGACGGAGCTCACATTTCCGATTTGGTCACAGAAGCTTGCAGTAATGAGTTTTTGATCAATTGATTGATTTTTTAAACATTTTCTTTCTCGCTTCCCGTTCCAGTTCGATCGTTGCCAGAGTCGTCGTATTTCAATGTCGATCATATTAGAGTGGTGAAGATTTTGGTGAGTCATATGTATTTTTTAAATTAATAATTTTTTTAATCACGTAACAATAGGGAGCGGGTACCGGGTCCTCGAAGATTTTCAACGGCATGGTCTTCGTCCGAGAAGCCCAGGGTACGGTTAAAGCACACCAAAAAGCTAAAGTTGCCGTTTTCTCATGCGCTTTCGATCAATTGCAAACGGAAACCAAGGGAACGGTGCTGATCAATACTGCAAAAGAATTGATGGATTTTAGTCACGGAGAAGAGACTTTAATGGAAGACAGAGTTCGAGAAATTGCCGAGACCGGCTGCAAAGTAATCGTGACCGGTGGCAAAGTAGGTGAGCTCGCCATGCACTTTGCAAACAAGTACGACCTGATGGTAGTCAAGCTGACGAGCAAGTTCGACGTGCGTCGAGTTTGTCAGATCACCGGAGCCAGTCCCATGCCAAAGTTCACAACGCCGACCCAGGAGGAACTGGGATATATTGCCAGTGTGCGAACGGAAGAGATTGGTAAGACCACGGTCGTTTTGTTTGAGCAAGGTAAGTTAGATTGATTTTGGTTTGATTGGTTGGTTAATAAAAAAATTCAGACTTACAAGAGGGCGCAATTTCGAGCATCGTCGTGCGCGGAAGTATGTATGACGTCATGGACGAGATTGAGCGGTCGATCGATGACGGGGTCAACGCGTACAAATGCTTGACACGGGATTCCCGATTCCTGCCCGGAGCTGGTGCTACCGAGATCGAATTGGCCAATCGATTGTCGGATTATGCTAACGCACAAACGGGCCTCGTGCAGTACGCTATCAAACAGTTCGTGTTGGCCTTTGAATCGATAATAAAAATTTTGTGCGACAATTGCGGAGAAAATGTTGGCATTGTTTTTTTTAATTTTTTTTAAAAAATCAATATTTATATCAATTGAAATTTTGATTAATTTAGGCCAATGAAAGAATTGCCGAATTGAAAGCCGCTCACCGGGAAGGAAAAAGGAATTACGGTCTTGTTTCGACCATAGATGGACAGAGCGTCGCGGATGCTGTCGAGGAAAACGTTCTTGATTTGTATTCGTCGAAATATTGGGGCATTCGTTTTGCTACTGATACGGCTCTGACGATTTTAAGGGTTGATAATGTAAAATCCTTTTTTTTTATTAAAGAATCGATCTATTTATCCATTTTTTCAGATCATCATGGCCAGACCTGCTGGAGGACCAGCTGCTCGGGCACCGGGAAAACAAGACGAAGATGATGATTAAGGATCATTTTTTATATAGGGCATTTTTATTTTTGGATCGATCGAATATTTCATAAATAAATTTATTTGTGATTTTGTTTTTTCATATTAATTTAAAATTTTAAATATAATAAGAGTTTAAATGTCATGATCCCCATCGTGAATTATAATTGAAGAAGTACAGGTTTTGGTATTTCTATTTTACAGGAAAATATATTAATTAATTCTTTTGGTAAATTTAGAGAAACTTTTGTTATTGAAGAGATTTAGGATTGGTGCAGAAACATGCTTGAGTTGATACGAAAATTTTAACGAGCCAAAAAGTTAACTCTTAAATTATTCATAGGTTTGGTTTTGACATGTAATATTAGTAAATCGCCTAACGAGTTTTTGTAAAAGTGTACTACCAAATTGTAGTCTGTTTACATTTTGAAAAAATCTTTAATTATTGGTACAACACAATTAAATTTAATTAACTTTCTCAGTTTTGATTATTAATGAAACTTGAAATCAAAGAATTAGTATAAAATAATTGCTTATAATTACGGGAACTTTATTATTCATAACACAATCTGGAAATAAAGTAAAATTTTAACTCCACACGAATGCAATGAAAGAAACTTGGAGAGTTAATAATGGGCTGAACTTAATAAACAAAACTATTCCTAAAAACTAATGTGCCCTTTGAATTTTATTTATTCAAATATATAAATACAAATAAAATCTAGGTATTCGCAATTTTGTTGACTTTGCTGTTATCTTTCTCGCTTGCTTCCTGCAGCCTTTGAAATAATTCTTTTTTTGTGGGATCCGGACAGGTAGTTTCCGAACTTTATCATCTCAGTGGAACTGTTCATTGTTTTGATTGTCATTACTTTGAGATCCCATAAGTGAAAAAAATATTGATCTTTGTACCCAGCTTTTTGGTAGCATCATTCGTTTTTCACAGTTCAATGTGATATCTGGTATTATCGGATGGTTGTTCTCCCGAGGAGCTGCATACTCCTGTATTTGAGTGATGTATTTATCTCTTCATTTTATCACATTCGCTCAATGAGCTTATTATTCACTTATTATTTGCATATCTAATACTAGTGTTTTCTGGCTCCGCTTCTTCTCAACTACATTTGGTTTCAGAAAACTTCCTTTATATGATATTCTTGGTTCTCCTTGCATTTAGTAGCCAAGTTTTTGAAGTCCTGCCGCAATACATTTGGTGACTTTTCATGTCTTTTTGCTCGTAGATTTTGTACTGCCACAAATTCTTGAAGAATATGATTTAGATAGACCAGTTTCTCTGTCCATCTCTTGGTGTAGTATGGGTCTCATTTCTTCCTCTATTGTCTCTTGTCTTCTTATCTTTATGGGATTTTCGTGGTTATCCCAGAAATCAGGTTTGTAACATCAGTAAACCAATTGTGCGTGGCTGATACCTGATCCATTCCTGTTAGTCTAATCTATCAAGTGTTCAATAGATTCTTGGGCACGTGGCGGTAGTAAGCGGTTATTGAAATGTTTTCTGATCCTCATGTGTAATTTCTTTGATACGTTTGATAACTTTCATTGCCACTATCAATCCACTATCCTCAGAGTAAGCCAGTTTTGCTATTCGTTTCTATTTGATGAATTGGATTGCTGTCCTTTTAGACAAAACTCTGTTTCCTCCTGTTCCGTAGGAGTGTTAATGTAGACTTTTGTCGCATCTGGTGGCCGTTTTAACCATTTCCTTAATCTTTGTCTTATTTTCTTATATAAGTCAATAAATTCAGCTATCGACATTTCGCCTAGAACTCCTACAGGCAAGTACATCAGTAAAAGAAAGTGCATCAATTAGTAGATTCTCTGCACTGGTTTCAATAGAGCTTTTGCTATCCACTTTTGTGGTTTCTTCGTTGTCATCTGGATCTAAAGGAACTTGTACATTTCGGTTTTTTTCATAATCATCAGCAGTCTTATCCCTTCTATCTCGATCGTCATTGGTATTATCTTCCAGTCTACCCCTCCTTATTTAATAAACATGGTGGTACAGTTTGATTGGTTTGTAACCAAACTATTCTTATTTGGGTTACTTATTAGTATTCTGAGGTTTTCATGCAGACGTCGTCTGCATACGCTATTGGTGTTATCTCTTCTTTTCCTAGTTTAAAGCCCTTCCATTTTTCTCTTACTTCCCTTTGACTTATAGTTGACAGAGTCAGAAGCCTTCCTCATATCATAGTGCTACCAATATGCCTTTTCCTTTGCTAATTTTAATATTCATTTTAGCTTGATTACATTTTCTAAAAATCCATCCAAAGGTCTAAAACCATTTTAAGCATATGTAATCAGTGAAATGGTCATTGGTCTATCATATACAATAACCTCAGTAATAAATCTATAATAAAATCGTATAGACCTATAATCTTCTTTACTTTCTGGTTTTTCAAATTTTGGTATGAAAACTTTTCTAGACTCTTTAAGCATTGTCGGAATGCAGCATGTGTAAATGTATAGATCAACAATTTTAAGCAGTGTTAAGCAGTTGTGATTCTTTTCACCAGTCTCACCGAAATTCCACCTGGTCTACTTGTTACAGACACGTTTCTTCTCCAGCAACACTTCTCTCAGTTTTCTCTTAGTTATCAAATCTGACTACTTGGTGTTTTATTTCTTCACCTTTGATTTCCTTACCGGTTTTCTGTTAATTTCAGATTTTCTCTTCCAGTAGTTCCATACGGATGTTCTATATCCTTATTTAACAGATTTTGTATCATTTCATACCCCTCTAGCCTTAGGAACTAATCTGAGAAACCTCAAAAATTTCTCCTCATTATACCTTGTTTACTTCAAGGTCTTTCATTTCTCATTGATGTTCTCTGATCTTGTTTCTGGGTGTATCGTTTTTTTCTTCAACTACTGCATTT
The DNA here is from genome assembly GCA_037834085.1 of Bipalium vagum. Taxonomy (NCBI): domain Eukaryota; kingdom Metazoa; phylum Platyhelminthes; order Tricladida; family Geoplanidae; genus Bipalium; species Bipalium vagum. The sequence continues at coordinate 1,056 of JBBMKC010234977.1, read as the reverse complement.
CCCTTAATTATATTTTTAAATAGTTCCGCTTGGTAGGCATTTTTTCTTCAATGTTCGCCAATAAACCTATTTGTTTTATCTATCAGCGTACCTGGCTTTACATGGGTAAGTTTATTTTCTCCTGCTATTGTTATTCTAGCCTGGAGAAGTAGAAGCCTATTAATGTCATCATTGGTCCTCTTTCCCTTCTCCTAAACTTCTGAGACCACTTTTACTGCTTTCTTTGCTTCTTTATCCTCAAGACAATTCTATTCCTATAGACATGTACCTCTAATCCTCGATGAGTTTTAAATTCCTCGACCAGAGCTTTCAATCAAATGAGCAATCTTTAGCTCTCTCCGCTACATTTCGATTTGTTAAACTTTGCTCATTAAGCAAAGAGTGTGGAAATGATTTTTCATATTATAGTTTATTATTCTTATTGTACTTTTTATCATATTTGCAAGATGCTTTTGAACCCATTGGCAAGAATCTAGTGCTCCTTCGGGTGGTAGAGAAATCTTGCTTAACCTCAGTGTCATTTAATCCAGTCAAAGAAGGTGGTCTAGACTTATATTGCGAATGGTTTCTACACTTTGTCAACTGTCAGTATTTATGAAGAAGCCTAGAGGTTCTTTCGATGGACTTGAGACATTGCGGCTTCCATACTAGTAGATCTGCAGCTCTTTAACTCAACTCATAGCTTGCAAATGCTAAGTCATAGAGAGAAAGGAGTTTCGTTCTTACTCATACCAGAATAACACGGGTTTTTAGAATTATGTTATTCCTGAATTAATCGCTCGTTTCAGACGTTTTATTACAAAGATTAAGGTGGCAATTTCACAACATTACCATAACCTGTAGGAGCCATCTGGAGAAACTGTTGAAAATCTTTCATATTGGTATTTCAGTTTCGGGACTTCGAAGTCCCTGGAGCCTAAGTCATGCCCTAGCGGTATTTTGCGAATGGGTTCCTTAGTTCCTTCCTTACTAAACTATTTCCCTATTCACTTTCGATCCTAAGTTAACGATTATACCAAGATACATTTTATGTCGTTATTCTGATCAATTATTATT
>JBBMKC010234966.1:0-11252 GCA_037834085.1 Bipalium vagum | reverse complement strand
TAATAATAATAATAATAATAATAATAATAATAATAATAATAATAATAATAATAATAATAATAATAATAATAATTGGTATTTAACACTACATTTTTGTAATTTGTGACTTCACTAATCACATCAAAATTGACAATGGATAATTTTTCTCTTTCTATCTGAAATCAATGTGTATTTTTGTATGCGATATGTGAGAATTTCATAATTTTATTAATTATTTATACTGAGTGCATAGATAGTAATACTATTTTGATGTAAAATTTACCGATATTTTGTTAATTCTGTTTATTATTAAATTAAAATTATAAAAATATTTTTAATGTGAACATGTCCTGTAAAATCACTAACTGAGCCTACATATAGAGAAATTATAATTTTCGAATAAGATGGTCCATCCATGAGTTAGTTAATTATTACCAGTGAAATAAAAACCACGAAACTCTGTTATGCTTACTTACTTGTATATTAATGTATTAGTAGAAAATTAAAAAAAGAAATTGGTCACCTTATAGCAGTCGAAATCAGAAATTGGTCAAAATCAGAAGATGGACTCTATTTTTGTTGTCATTTTTTCACATCTTTGAATTTTAAAATAATTTCATGTTTGATAGATTGTACACATTTCTTCAGGTAATACTGTAATTAATAATTCTTTTATCTATAATTTATTCTGAAAAATTAAAAGTTTTACTCTTTCGTAATAATGGAGCTTTGTATTGATGTGAGTTTTATTGGTAAATTATAGCAATTATATTAGATACTCTGCCATAAAAAGTGGATTTTTAATATAAAAAAAGAAAATCAAAAAATTTGTATTTTACAACTGCATGCATGATAAAATGCTAATATTATTCAATGATGAGTAACATCAACTCTCGCTCCTTTTGAACCAATGATCTTATCAACAAATCTAAACTTCTTATCGAATATGGAAGTCAGTGTGTCTCCCTTGGTGGATCAAAACTCAACTTGTACATTAGTCCATTGATGTCATCATGCATCAATTCGTAAAGAGTCCGAGGTCATTGTTGAATTAAATTTGTATATATCACCCCTTTTGTGATTTTTTGACGATCCTTGGGCTAGGTAATCCGACTAAATTCTCCACGGAGACTGTTAAACTTTATTTCCGAATTCGATTTCACAACAGCGGTTAGTACCATTAATTTTGGATATTTGTCATGCTCATTACAGGTATCTTCTTACTGTAAATAATTATTAATATATTTTCAACCTTTCTTGAATAGTGTTTAAAAATATTTCCATAGAGGTTTACTTCCATTAATCAATTAAGAAATTCTTTTGATCTGGGAACAAAATTTAAACATTAAAAATATTAAATTAAAAATTTAGTCTAGCAATTAAATTTAAAAAAGGAAATTGTACATTTAAATTAAAACATTTAAACAAAGTCGAAATTATGAATAATTTAAAATAATACTGTCCAGCTATTATTTGTAATAATATTAATTATTTCATGTGACAAAATACGAAAAATTATTTCTATTAATTGAATAATAATTAAAAATTGAAAAGTAAATACCAGATATAATTGAATTATGCAAAATTAAACATAAACTAATTTTTTATAATACTAAACATATTAGTATTGGCATTATATTAATAAATATATATTCAAATATTATATTAAGAATACTTAAGATTTCGATCAAAATTATTCAATTCTATTCATGTTACATTATTTTAATAAAAATCTCATTTAAACAAAAGGTTTTGAAAACTATAGTTAAAAATGAATTAAAAACTTAAAATATTTCTATCAAAATAAAATTATATTCAAATAAATATTGACCAAAAATTGATTTTAAATTAAAAGTTTAAAATTCAATGTTTCTAAGTAACGTTCTTGAAAATCATTATTAACTTGGATGCGAAAGAAAATATTAACAACACAGATAATGTCTACCCATGAAAGTGTTCCAGATGAAATGACCAATTACAACAATGCAATGATCAGTTCCACGACCGACAAAAGAGCTTCAGGAGACACCGGTGATCACTGTAAAGAAAATAAAAATTCAAGCCAAGAAAGTAATAACATTTTGGATAGTGATTCCATTTTGGATGATGTCAATTTTGGGTCGGAAAATCAATTAAGTCTCAATGGTCAAGTTGACTGGAATGAAACAATGTGTGATGGAAACATTGAATCAATAACTCCTAGCCCCACAAGTAACGATTCCTTGAATATGAATTGTGAAAATATGACCAATTTAATAGTTAATTATTTACCTCCTAACATGACACAAGAAGAAGTCAGAGCTCTTTTTACAAGTATAGGTGAAGTAGAAAGCTGTAAATTAGTTAGAGATAAAGCAACAGGAGAAAGTCTAGGATATGCATTTGTAAAATTTGTTCGATCAAATGATGCCGAAAAAGCAATAAAAACATTAAATGGTCTAAGATTACAAAATAAAACCATTAAAGTATCTCTAGCTAGACCGAGTTCAGAATCAATAAAAGGCGCAAACTTATACATTTGTGGGCTGCCAAAGAAGATAACTCAAGTAGAATTAGAAGAACAATTTTCTCAATGTGGAAAAATAATAACCGCTCGAATATTGTATGACAATAAAACAGGACTGTCAAGAGGTGTTGCTTTCATCAGGTTCGATCAGCGCTGTGAAGCAGAACTGGCTATTAAAAAGTTAAATGGGTACCTGCCGGACAATTCCAATGAGCCAATTACTGTAAAATTTGCAAATTCACCAAGCGCGACAACTCGCCAAGACAATTTGAGTCTGGCACTTCTGAAACAAGCTGCTCAATTACAGACTGCTGCTGCTGCCAGTGCAGTTTCTACTCCGAATCGTTCCAATTTATTTAGTCCGATCCAACAGTTAGCATCAATATCAAGATTGAAGTATCCAACATCCGGAATTGACTTTTTACCAGCAATGGCAAATGCAAACCCACTGTTTGCCCCAGCAGTAGCGGCTAGTACTGGTGCATTGACTGCAACCGGGTGGTGCATATTTGTCTACAACTTATCACCGGAAACCGAAGAGGCTACTTTGTGGCAACTATTTGGTCCATTTGGAGCAGTTCAGACTGTCAAGATTGTTCGAGACTCTACAACAAGCAAGTGCAAAGGATTTGGATTTGTAACAATGAGTAACTATGAAGAAGCCTTATTATCAATTCAGTCATTAAATGGATTTGCTCTGGGAAATCGAGTTCTGCAGGTATCTTTTAAGTCTACACCCAATCCTAAAATGAAAACGAGCTCAACGTCTCCAACATCAAGCCCAGTGCCAGCAAGCTGCTCAGACAATATACTCACGGCTGCCACTGTTTAAACTCTTAAAATGACAAAAATTATTTCAAAAAAGAATGTGAACAAAAAAATAATTTTAAAAATCTCATTCAGACAAAGTCTCATTGATAATAAACTAATTTTTTTAAATAATGAACTTTATGTTTGAGAGCTCAGGTACAATCTTCGGTTTCGTAAAGTACTATTTTTGTTGGAAAGTTCGTTGGAGATGATAGAAAAAGCTTAGCAAAACTGTGAGATCCTCTTTTTCTTTGAATTTCGGTGTTTCATTTAATGATAAAAATTTTCTTGTGGTTATCAATAATTTTCATGGAAAATTATTTATATTGATTTTATAATTGTGAATTAGTATGGTTTTTATCCTTCGGAAGCTAAGAAGAAGCACTTGGAAATGGTTTTGAACAAATAATTATCCTTTTGTCCAAACACACTTTATGTTCGTACCAATGCTGTCAATTATATTAATGTACTAGTGTCAAGCATCAAATTATTAATTTCTTTGGTTAAATATGATTGTATATATATATTTTAATGAATTAACGCTCTGGCGTCAACTTATTGTACTTTACTCAATGAATTTGTCTGTTCATTTGATAATACAATATGTTTGAAGTATCTTTCATTGTATTAATTATTTATAAATTATAAATAAAATTCTCTCGAATTTACCCCTTTTAATATCGATCATTTGTGTCAGTAAGAGAATTGTTATATTTTAAAACTAGTTTCAATAAATTCCGCAAACATAAAAATTATATCAATTTTATTTCAAAACTAATTAATAATAAAAATCAGTAGAAATTGTATTACAAGAATTCGCTCAATCTAAAGCTAATTTTTATTAAGATGGCATAAATCTTCTAGAAGCTACTTATCAAAAAATCTAACACTGAACTACAGGCCAAGCAGAAGACCATGCGATTTTCTTTTTATATTGTATCTTTAAGATCATTGATCACAAATTCTACGTAAAACCGAATATCTTGATAGGTGAGTTTTACAGGTAACATTTAAATGCAGCATACAGGAAATTCACCCACTGGCTTTTAATTGAAGTCAGTATCATATTTATAATAAAAATGAATCCGTTTTTCAAACCTGTTTATGAATAATGTATGCTTACATTTCCTACATATTTTACTGAAATACTAAGAGATCATTAAACAAAAGAAATTTAATTTATATATGGACTATTATTTATATTTATCATAAGTAAAATCTGGCTGGTAAGCATTGTCTGTAAATTAACATTTGAAATATCGAAAAAACTGCTTAGATTTGACACTAATTGTCTATGGAAAAATATTAACTGAAGTCTTAACTATAGACGATAAAGCTTTTAAATCTAGCTCATCATTTAAGATGAGGAGATATTGCAAAATTCTGGATAACCTATTATCATGCCGGAAATATTAAGGTGATTCATATCACGATCTATCTACTACCAGATAGTCTCAAGTTAGACTTGGCTCCCAGCTCAAGCAACAAGGCTCAATACCAAAGATAAAATTAAGGCCCTCAAACCTCAATCACAACTCATTCAGAGATCAATCCAGAACAATCGAAGATGTTTTTAACTAATTGAACCCAACTTTCACGAAAATATGATCAAGACGACCCTTCACACAGCAGCCATTCATTCAATGATCATCAGAATCAATCAGGTGACAGAACCGATCACGAGCCAAGTGCAAATCTCATTAAATGATCACCAATGGTGTAACCACAAAAAACAACTAAAGCTTCAACCATCAACAAAATCGAATCGCTAGTTGACGACTTGCAAACTAAAATCACAAAAAATCAATAAAGTAAATTGAAATTGTCACATTCGATCACAATTTTTGTTTATTATTAAATACGATAATAAAACCTCACGCACCGACACAGAAAATCAGAATTAAGAACAACTTCAACAGTTACAACAACTATCAAAGAAGGTGTGGGATTCTGGTCCAAGAGAGATAAAGATAATAGGACGCCGATTACTTACTTGGCCATAATGCCCTGGAGGATATCGTCATAGAACGAACCGAAAACGTTGCGGTTGTGAGCCATAATTCGTATCAGCTGGCCAAGAATCTGTCTGATCTCGTTCTGGACGGAATTCAGTCCTTGTGGGATTTGCAGTTGTTCCAAATGGTCAGACATGAGAGTTTGGGACAGAAACTCTTTAATTCGATCCCCTATGCAGAGCAGAATGGATTATTAAATCAACAAAAAACCGTTCAGACTCACTCAAAAGCTTGTGAACACGGTGGGATGGACTGACTGCGTTCTGGAGCAACGTGCGTAGTTCAGAAACTTTGTCACCGGGAATATTGATGTTGTTCAACTTTGCGTGCTGCGTTATTTCAGTGACAATCTGCTCACTGAGACTGAGACTTTTATCGGAGAATTGTCGACTGTTGACTTCGCCCAAAATGACGAGACAGTGATTTTTGATTGATTCTTTCAGCCCTGTCGTGTCCACCTTTACGGAATAGTATGAACTCGTGACTAGAATCAACGTTGATACAAGCAACAGCTTCCTAACCGATTCACCGATTCCTAAGAGACGGGCCCTGTCCATGGCACAGGTCTGAAAGAGGAGAGAGAAATAAGCGTCACATTGAGAATTGACATTGGTAAATAGTTACCTCAGGAAACGGACTTAGTTCATCCCAGTCCAATAAGTCTAAATAGGCGTAACTGAGAATGATATTCGGCGACAACTGTCTCGTTGTCGGGTCTTCGTTCAGTCGGTTGTATACCCTTCCCAGCCACATTTTCGTAACGGCCAGACCATCAATGTTGAGCTCTAAGCGAAAATTAAATCATGACAACAGAGCACAACCACAATCTCAATTATCTCTGTAATTCGATATTGATCGATTCAGAAAAGGAAAATAATGACTGTTTTCGATCGGGTTACGATTAAATAATAAATAATAACCGATAAATATTTATGGAAGTTACAAGACTCACTGGATTGAGCGTCGACAAATTCTTGAAACTTTTTCTTTTCGTAAACCACTGACTGTTGCTGGATATAGGGACGCATTTGTAAAATGGTGAAATTGGCCATATCCATTTTCATGAGATCCAGAACACGAAAAATTCCCCTGACCGAAGAAAATTAATGAAATGATAATAAAAATATATTTTTAAAATTACTTGTACAGATCTACTGGATCGGTTAATTTCTTCAGATTTTCAATGTCACTGTCTCTGACTGGAGCACAGAGCTTTCCCATCATTTCAATGATAAAATCGGCATAAGTTTGTAAATTGAAAGCATTATTTGCCAGCTGTTGATTAATCAATTCCAAATCAAGTTCTTCGTCAATTCTCATTCGGATACGTTCCTGTCTTGGTAGTAACAAAGCTTTTATTTCTTCCCTCACTTCTTTTAGTAACGATAAAGCTTGTGAGTACTTCGGTGGAACGGAATTAATTTCCGAACGCAAAATATCCCAAAAGGCAGACATCATGGTATTTTTGATTTGACTTTCTAAGCTGTGATAGATTTAAATAGGACTCGTGTCAAATCAAAGAATTATATGCCTTTTACTAGAAGACTCGAACTTTTGCAATTTAAACTCATCATCAATAGCAATTTCATGAGCCAATGTCATATTAGCAACAGATGTAGAGGCTTTCATTAATTCGTCAAATGAAATGAAAACCGTAGGTGAGGCTAAATAATAAAAATGAAAATAAAAAAGCTCAATTCCAAATTACACGACACCAGAAATGGAACTTCAGAAGTTTTATCTCTAGGAGATAAATCTTTAACGTTTTCGTTTTCATCTGACATTAATTGTTATGATAATTTCGTAACTAATTATATTGAATTAATCAAAACTTTGCAAAAATTATAATTATGTTATTGGATGTTTTTAATCAAATAATAAATTTAAACAAATCTTTTAAAAATGTGTTAAAACTACTTTTAAGTATATTGAGATAATAAAATATAAACTAAGATAAAATATTAAAGTATATTTATTCGAGATCTTCAGAGATATTCAAAATAAATATGTTTATTAAAGTAAAATAAAAATTGTTTTAAATTATATTTTAATCCACTTCTTCAATTTTTGGACCGCCTCCACCTCGTTTATCATTGTTTTGACAAGATGTTTGTCCACAATTCGATCCCTGATATATTTTCGATAATATAGGATTGCAGACTGATTCCATCTCTTTTTGACGATCTTCAAATTCTTCTTTTTCAGCAGTTTCATTGCCTTGTAACCATTTAATTACTTCATTACATTTATTTAAAATTATTTGTTGATCGGATTCAGGTATTTTTGATTTAATGTTATTGTCTTCAAGAGACTGTTTCATTGCATATGCATATGTTTCTAGTGAATTTTTTGCTGTTATCTTTTCTCTTTGCTTTTCATCATCATCTTTAAAAGCATTTGCATCAGAAATCATTTTATCGATTTGTTCCTTTGAAAGTCGGCCTTTATCATTAGTTATTGTTATTTTATTTTCTCGACCCGTGCCTCGTTCAACTGCCGAAACATTCAATATGCCGTTTGCGTCAATGTCATATGTAACTTCAATTTGAGGTACTCCTCTGGGTGCTGGTGGTATTCCTGTTAAATCAAATTTACCAAGTAAATTATTGTCTTTTGTCATTGTTCGTTCACCTTCATAAACCTAAATATAAAAATTAATTTAAATGAGTATTTTGTAAATAATGATTAAAATTATAGTTTATTAAAAAGCCTTAATTCTGTCACATTGGAAATACAAAATGTTTGGTGTCGTTTTAGATTCACAATTGTACATAGATCCATTTTTTATCAAAAATATTAATCCGTGTTGTCAGGAACTTTGTCTTCTAAAAATACTCTTAAATCTCATAAAATAGAAGATGTAATAAAATGAGTTTTTTGTTAAATAAAACTACACATTTCATTCATTAGAAGATGGTATATTTATTATTTATTATCAGTTTGACAATATCCAAATAAAAAAATCTGAAGCAAAACTTTCTTTTTTTTAATAAGTAAATATTTCACTCAAATTGATCTCCCCAAATGTGAATAATGATTTGCGGGAGCAAATATTTGACTTTCACATGCAAATGAAGGGAAGGGTTCAAGAATTTCTTTATTCATATCATAAAATCTTCAAAGTACTTTTGGAATTAGTGAAAAGAAAGGTCAGAACATTTTTTTGTTCTTAGAATGAAAAGTGAATCTACTTAGGTTTTCTGCTTCTCACAATAAGATATATTTTAATATCATCATTTTTATTATAATTTAAAATTATACTACTTAGTTAGAAATAATGTAATGAAAACAAATATTTATAAAAAATTAAAATTTATATCAGTTTGAAAATCATTACCTGGATCAAAACTCCCGGTTGATTGTCTGAATATGTGGAAAATGTTTGAGTCTGCTTGGTTGGAATAGTGGTGTTTCTTTTAATAAGTACTGTCATGACACCACCAGCAGTTTCTAAACCAAGTGAAAGAGGTGTAATGTCAAGAAGTAGTAAATCTTGAACTGCTTCAGATTTATCTCCTTTCAAAATTGCAGCTTGGACAGCTGCTCCGTATGCTACAGCTTCATCTGGATTTATGGATTTGTTCAATTCCTTTCCATTAAAAAAATCTTGCAATAATTTCTGAATTTTAGGTATTCTTATTGAGCCACCTACTAAAACGATTTCACTAATTTTACTTTTATCTAATTTTGCATCTTTTAAAGCCTTCTCCACGGGATCTAAAGTTGACCTAAACAAGTCACCATTTAATTCTTCAAATCTAGCCCTAGTAATTGAAGTATAAAAATCTATTCCTTCCGCTAGAGAATCTATTTCAATATTGGTTTGAGCTGTAGAACTTAATGTCCGCTTAGCTCTTTCACATGCAGTTCTTAAGCGTCGAATAGCCTTTTTGTTATCAGTGATATCCTTTTTATGCTTTCTTTTAAATTCTTGTATAAAATGGTTTACCAATCTACTATCAAAGTCTTCTCCTCCAAGATGAGTATCACCAGCTGTTGATTTTACTTCAAAAATACCTTCCACAATTGTTAAAATTGAAACATCAAAGGTACCTCCGCCAAGATCAAAGATTAAAACATTATTTTCTCCTGAAACTTTTTTATCTAATCCATAAGCTATAGCTGCTGCAGTCGGCTCATTTATTATTCTCAAAATATTTAACCCTGCAATGGTACCCGCATCTTTAGTCGCTTGTCTTTGACCATCATTAAAATAAGCTGGCACTGTAATCACTACATCAGTTACTTTGCCGCCCAAATAAGATTCGGCAGTTTCCTTCATCTTTGTTAATACCATAGAGGAAATTTCTTCCGGAAAAAAAGATTTAGTTTCACCTTTGTATTCAACCTCGATTTTGGGCTTATTATTTGAATTAATAATTTTAAAAGGCCATAATTTCTTATCATTCTGTACGACTTGATCATCAAATTTTCGTCCGATAAGGCGTTTGGCATCTATCATGTTAGTAAACAGTATAACCCATTGATAAACAAAAAGCTTACCGAAGACCGTATTTGAAGGATTCATTGCTACTTGGTTTTTGGCAGCATCCCCAATCAGTCGTTCTGTATCAGTAAAGGCTACATAACTTGGAGTGGTTCGGTTTCCTTGATCATTCGCAATAATTTCCACTTTACCATTTTGAAATACTCCAACACATGAATAGGTTGTGCCAAGGTCGATTCCTATTGCTTTCTGTTGCTTTACCATTATTGAAGGAAAACAGAGTATGAGGAATCGGTCAAAGGTTACATAGGATGTATTGAAATATTGCAGATTGCCATTTTAACAATAGAAATAATTGATAATTGATTTTAAATAAAAATATTTGTTTATAATTATTTCAAAGTCAAAATAAAATTCTTAAAAATTCCTGAATGAAAATAAAATAAATATGGTTTTGATTAGCACTTCTTTAAAATATTATAAGCATTTTGTTCTGATAAGTATACATCAATAATTATTATATTGAAATTCTGAATGTAATGAGAGTTCGAGGAAACTTTCAGAAGGGATTTTATAAAGAGGGGGTCTATTCATTTTTAAAAAAGTAAATTACCGAAAACAAAAATATCCTTTTGAGCTTTCAAAATGTATTTTAGTTACAAAGTGAATCTCTTATGAAGATATTAAACTGTAGTTATAAATAAGTGAAAATTAAATTTTCGGTTAAACATTTTAATAAAAATGAATAAATTATCATTAAAATGTTAAAGTACAAGGTATCAGTTTACGTAAAATGTAAATTTTAAATCATTTAATTTTGGGTTGTAAAGTTCAAAATCCAACTAATACAGTTTATTTTAAAAAAATGAATTTTTACATAAATAAAATAGGAAACTTAACAAAAGTAATTTCCATTGTTATCTATGATCTTTTGCCACCTGGTGGACTTAGACATAAAGAAATTGTCCAAGGTGTTTTTGATATCGATCTCTTTAGAAAATTCTTTTCCATTCAGATAATTTTGAAGAGACCTGAAAAAATGATAATCTGAAGGCTCAATATCAGGTGAGTACGCCAGATGAGGAAGAGCTTCCCATTCTAATGCCTTTAATTTTTCCTGAATGATTTTTGAAATATGGGGTATAACTTTGTAATGTTGAATGATGACATTCTTTTTGTTTATCAATTCTGGTCTGGATTTTTTAAATTCCACCTCAAGTCTTCCTAATTGGTCACAATAAACCTGTCCCGTGATAATTATGTTACGTGGTAAAAGATCTTAATATATTATTCCACGATAATCCCACCAAACAGACATCATAATTCGTCGAGGATGAAGGCCTGGTTTGGCAGTGGGTATCGGCTTCTGGCCAGGCGTAAGCCATTGCTTTTTTCTTTTCATGTTGACGTAGAATACTCACTTCTCATCTCCTGTTACAATTCTTTTAAAAAAATTATCGTTATTGAATCTTTGGAGAAGAGAAGAACAAGTCAA